>CAUYPK010153002.1:0-11470 GCA_963574355.1 Loris lydekkerianus
CTCACAGCAAGTTCCTTACTTCCCTCTAACCTTGAATCTCCAACAGCATGTTCAGCCACAGATCTCCACTGTTTATAATCCTTATGACGATTTAGCAGGATAAACCATGTTTATAAATAAAATCAAACATTTTCCACTCGATTATGTGGCTTTCTGTGGGGAGCTTTGGAGTGGACTTCTCAATGTCCACCCCATCCCAGATGATGAGTCTAAGACAGTTGGGATAATCCCAGCCCCTTGGTTGCACATGTGAGATCCAGTCTTTACCAATGAAATGTGAGAGGACATCTGCAGAGGGACTCCAGGGAAGTTTCCTGTCCAAAGAGAGAGCCACAGGAAAGAACTGCTGAGGCTATCCTGCCACCAGCCCGAGAATGAAGCAAACACCAAGTAAAGAGAGAGAAAGAACACGAATTTCTATTGACCTGAGCTGTAAACTTCAATTAACCCTGAAGCTTGCCCTCGGGTAGGACTTCCATGTCGTAAATTTTCTTATTGTTTAACCCATTTGAGTTGAGGTTTCTATTAGAATGACTCATAGGGAAACAATCCTCCCAGCTTCTGATTAACGCTGGCCTCCAGAGATAATTATATGGGCCATCAGATATATAAAATTATGGAGGTCATAAGATTAAAATTATAGTGGTTGCCTTCAGGGAGAGGGTGGGGATGGTGACTGGGAGGGGGCCTGAGAGGGGCTCCTGGAATGCTAGCAATTTCTTGTTTCGAGGGTGGTTATGTGCGTGTGTTTACTTGAGGGTATGAGCTACACACTTAGGGTTTTGTGTACTTTTCTGCATGTAAGTTCTATTTCAATTTTAAAAACTTTTTTGAGACAGAGTCTTACTTTGTCGCCCTTGGTAGAGTGCTGTGACATCACAGCTCACATCAGCCTCCAACTCTTGGGCTTAAGTGATTCTCTTGCCTCAGCCTCCCAAGTAGCTAGGACTACAGGTGCCCACCACAACACCTGGCAATTTTTTGGTTGTAGTTGTCATTGTTTGGCAGGCCCAGATTGGATTTGAACCCGCCAGCTCTGGTGTATGTGGCTGGCGCCCTAGCCACTGAGCTACAGGGGCTGAGCCTTTAAAAGCTTATTTTAAAAAATATTACATTGTAACCAGACCTCCCAAAAAGCTCATTCTGTCTTGACTGGAAGGATACAGGTAGCATGCTGTTTATTTATTAGGCAGCCAAACAAAGCTATAGGATATGTTTTCTTTAGTGAACTCGCAGAAGCTCATAGTAAAACTTTCATGTCACCAGTGTGTGGCCATCCCATTCTTACCTCACCCAAAAATATTTGGTTTGGATGGAAGGGCCTCAAAACCTTGCAAATGAGGGCGGCGCCTGTGGCTCAGTGGGCAGGGTGCCAGCCCCATAAACCAAGGGTAGTGGATTTGAACCCAGCCCCGGCCAAACTGCAACAAAAAATAGATGAGCGTTTTGGCCGGCACCTGTAGTCCCAGCTAACTCAGGAGGCTGAGGCAAGGGAATCGTCTAAGCCCAAGAGCTGAAGGTTGCTGTGAGCTGTGATGCCATAGCACTCTACTGAGAGTGACGGAGTGAGATTCTGTCCTAAAAAAAAAAAAAAACTTTGCAAATGAAGAGATTCGTTATTTTTAGAATCCAGTCACAATTAATATTAAAAACCAGAATAAAATCTATCAGATGGGAATCTGTACGTAGAGGGCTTGATCCAGCAACATTCTGAGAGACAGATTGTAGTTATAGGAAGAAAACTCCAAGGAAACCACTGGGTTTGAAAGAAAGCTACTATGAGCCTCAGGCAGCCCAGGTTATTGAGTCTTCTGTCTGGTTCATACTTAATTCTTGGTAAAAAAAGAACACAAGGGCTTTGGAGACCAAATTATCTGGAGAAAGACCTGGCTGTGCTACAGGAAACCCAGCAAAGAAAAGTTATCATAACTCATATCTTAGGCAAGGGTGTTCAAACTGCCGCCCTCTGTCACATGCTTATTGTTGTCTTTGAGACAGTCTCACTCTGTTGCCCAGGGTAGAGTGTTATGGCATGGCCTAGCTCATAGCAACCTCCAACTCCTGGGCTCAAGTGAGCCCACCTCAGCCTCCTAAGTAGCTGGGACTTCAGGCATGTACTAAAATTGCTGGCTAATTTTTCCTCTTTTTTTTTTTTTTTTAGTAGAAACAGGGTCTCAAACTCGTGAGTATGAGTACAAGGAATCCTCCCACCTTGGCCTCCCAGAGTGCTAGGATTTCAGGAACGAGTCGCAGTGCCCAGCCACTCATTACAACCTTTTGGGTAAGTTCCATGTTATCATAAGGGAGTCCATAACCAAAGTCAATCAGGCTTTAGAGTAAGACCGACCTGGGATTGAATCCTGTTGTCGACGTACTGGGAGAATGGAATTGCACAATTTACTTAACCTGTTTCAGTAGTTCTCAACCCCAAAGGGCATTGGCAAAGTCTGGAGACATTTTTGATTGTTATAACTAAAGGGATATCACTGGTGTCTAGCGGGTAGAGGCCAGGGCTGCTGCTCACCATCCTGCAATACACAGGACCCCCCCACAACAAAGAGCTGTTTAATACAAAATGCCTATCGTGCCTCTACTGAGAAATCTTGGGCCTCATCCGATTCTCAGTCTCTTCATCTGTAAAATGGGGATATGGACATTATCTCACCAGTTTGTGATAAAGATTAGATTAAATAACAGTTTTGTTTTGTTTTTTTTGAGACAGAGTCTCATTATGTCGCCCTCAGTAGAGTGTCGTGGTGTCATAGTTCACAACAGCTTCTAACTCTTGGGCTTCTAACTCTTGGGCAATTCTCTTGCCTCCGCCTCCCAAGTAACTGGGACTACAGGCACCTGCTATAATACCCGGCTATTTTTTTGTTGCAGTTGTCATTGTTTAGCTGGCCCAGGCCAGGTTCAAACCCTCCAGCCTGGGTGCATGTGGCTGGCACCCTGCCCACTGAGCTATGGAAGTAGCCTAAATAACAGTTTATATGGGGCTGTCTGTTCTTCTGCCCTCCACTCCCTTCCCTGTCTGTCCTCGGAATTGTACTCTTGGGACTCTGCATCTCTACAGAATGAGAGGTCCAGGGCTTGAGTATCAACCAACTTCCGTGATGTGTGTCCCTCCTACACATTTTAAATGATGTGATTCTGCCCCTTTGCTGCAGTTCATTGGATCAGAGGCGGACATTTGATCCAAACTAAAATACTGAGAACCCTTTCCCCAAGGGACTCTGTAATTTGCACAGAGAAATTCCAGCCTCAGTCTAACTGGTGTCTTGAACAAAGAACATATAAACTTGGGAGTTGTGGGAGGTCATTTTCTCACATGTGGACTGGGATGCAAAGACAACCATCTTCTCTTGTAGCAAGAGAAGAGAACTCAACAGTTAACAGAAATGCACCAATAAGAGGTGGAGTCCCCAGGGTCTGTGCATTCTGCCCGTGGGTTCCGCAGGCCTTTCCTTTATGTTATAATAAAGTCGCCATGCATAGGGAGGAGGGAAACTGCAGCTAAATGTACCTTTATTTACAAAATAGTCATTACAAAATTTTACAAAGATATTTACAAAATATTCCCTATGTGTTAGCCACCTTCCTGTGCCCCTCCCTGACACTAGTCTCCTTCTGTCTCTGCCAGAGGTGACCAATATCCTGTTTTTTGTTATAATTTTTTAATAGTTTTTCCACCTACATATGCAACCTTAGACCACATGATGTAGTGTTACTTGTTTTGGAAATTTCTATGAATGAAACCACGGTGTATGTGTTCTTTTGTGACTTGTTTCTCTCAACACTATATATATATATTTTTATTATTATTATTATTATTATTATTTTTTTTTTTTGCAGTTTTTGGCCGGGCTTGAACCCGCCACCTCTAGCATATAAGGCTGGCGCCCTACACGTTTGAGCCACAGGCACCGCCCTCAACACTATATTTTTTCCAACCATACTATTATGTGTAGGTGTAGCTCATTTCTTTGGTGTACATATCACGATGTATTTAATCAGTCTGCTTTTTTTTTTTTTTTTTAAATGATCACCAGAGTTATTTTTTTATTTTTATTTATTTATTTGTTTTTTGCAGTTTTTGGCCGGGGCTGGGTTTGAACCCATCACCTCCAGCATATGGGGCTGGTGCCCTACCCCTTTGAGCTACAGGCACCACCCTAATCAGTCTGTTGTTAATGGACATCGGGTTATTGCCAATTTTTTGGCCAGCCGCACTACCACGAACATTCTTATTTGTATAGTCTGCTTCAAGAACAACTCCTTGAAGTACAACTTGGAGCTGACCTGCAGGGTTTGAGATTTCTTTGCTCTACATCCTTGTCGGTTTGGGTTCTTTCTGGTACAGATGCCACTACCTAAGACCCCAGGACAAAGAAGTACTGTGTAGTGCTGTGCAAAACACACTATCCTTCCTTGAAAACTTAAACATAAACTAAGACAGCCTCTTTGGAAAGAAGTATGGAGAACCCGCCAAGAGCTCAAATTAGACCTTCCATTTGATACTACAATCCCATTACTAAAGCATTTATCCAGAAGAAAAAAAAATCATTTTGTCATAAGGATACTAGTTTTTTGTTTTCTGTTGAGACAGAGTCTCACTTTGTCACTCTTGGTAGAGTGCTGTGGCGTCGCAGCTCACAGCAATCTCAAACTCTTGGGCTTTAGCGATTCTCTTGTCTCAGCTTCCCAAGTAGCTGGGACTACAGGCACCCGCCACAACACCCAGCTATTTTTTTGTTGCAGTTGTTTAGCTGGCCCAGGCTAATACACATACACCCTCGGGGTATGTGGCTGGCGCCCTAATCACTGTGCTGTGGGTGCCAAGCCCATAAGGATATTTGTACTAGGTTGTTTATAGCAGCTCAATTTACAATCGCCAAGATGTAGAAACAACCCAAGTCCCCATCAATCCATGAAGGGATTAATAAACTGTGATATATGTATATCATGGAATATTATTCAGCCTTAAAAAGATGAAGACTGTATCTTTTGTATTAACCTGGATAGTAAAGTGTCACAAGAATGGAAAAGCAAGGATCCTATGTACTCAATACTGATATTGAGTGGGCAAATTAGTACACACCCACACAAGAGAAAAACTCAATTTAATTCAAGATGGGGGAAAGGGGGAGAAGAAAGGGCAGAGGGGGAAGTGGGGGAAGGACAGAAGGGGGGCTTATGTGTTCCCACCTAATGGCACGATGTAAGAGTATATGGCACACGTCCTAGGTGCGGAGCACAACTACAAGAGGGACGTGACCTAACAAATGTAAACGTTGTAACCTCATTGTACCCTCATAGTAATCTGAAAAAAACAAAAACTTAAATGTAGTGTTATCTTTTGTCCCAGCAATTCCATGCTGAGGTATGTACCCCAGAGAGTTGAAAACACAGTCACACAAAAGCTTGTATGTCAATGTTTATAATAGCTGAAAGGTGGAAACTGTGCAAATGTCTATCAACTGATGAATGGATAAGCACAATGTGTTGTATCCACGCACTGGAATATTATTCACCCATGAAAAGGAATGTAGTGCTGATCTGTGCTACAACATGAATCGTCTGGAAAACATGATGCCAAGTAAAATAAGCCAGATACAAAAAGCCACATCTGGTTTCACTTAAATGAGATGTCCCAAATTCAGAGACAGAAAGTGGATCAGTGGTTGCCAGGAGCTGGGGGAAATAGGGAGTGACTGCCAAGTGGTATGGGCTTCCTTTCTGAGGTGATGAAAATGTTCTGGAATCAGATAGTGAAGATGGCCTCACAGGTTTATGAATATACTAAAAAACACCTGTATATTTTAATAGGGTAAACTTTATGGTATATGAAAATATATATATATATATATATATATATATATATATTGCTTTTGGTATATAAAAATTACTTTTCTATATGGTATATGAAAATATATATTTTTATCTTAAAAATATAAATAAAGGCCAGGCATGGTGGCTCATGCCTGTAATCCTAGCCTCTGAGAGGCCAAGGCGGGTGCGTTGCCTGAGCTCAGGAGTTCAAGACCAGCCTGAGCAAGAGACCCCATCACTACTAAAAAATAAAATAAATAAACGAAGAAGAAGAAAAATCTAGCCAGGTGTCATGGTGGGCACCTATAGTCCCAGCTACTTGGGAGGTTGAGGCAAGAGGATCGCTTGAGCCCAAGAGTTTGAGGTTGCTGTGAGCTATGTTGCCATGGCACTATACCCAGGGTGACAGAGTGAGACTCTGTCTCAAAAAAAAAAAAAAAAAAAAGAAACATATATATATATATGTCATATATTTATATATATACACACACATCTCCTTATCATTCATTTATTCAAATATATGCATTAAGTACCCAAGTCATGCCAGACATTCCCCAGCACATTGTGGGGGAAACAGTGCCCAGTGAGTTGGACATGGCTGCTGTGTTGGTCAGAACTATTGTCGGAGTCCTGGCAGGTAACACAGGGCACATTCAAAAGGGCTCAGTCACTAAGGGGAGTTTAATGAAAGGACCATTTGCAGCAGTGTGGGTAGGGCTAAGAGAAACCCTGGCGGAGGGCATGGTGGCACATTCCAGAGGTGGCTACACATGGCAGCCTTTTACCCCCAGGGCCTGCAAGGGTATGAAAAGAAAGCACTTACCAGTCTCGCCAGAGCTGTAGCAGAGGGCTGGTAAGTGCTTTGCTGTTCTCTGCTTTTTAGTCTCCTACTTATGGCTCCCATTAGGGACACAGCCTGCAGTGGAGTCCAGTCCCGGAGGTGTGAGCTGCAGTGTGGGAGTGGGAGTTTGCAGAGCCCCTGAGGAAAGACCATCAGGCAGGTACCTCAGACCAAGGAGGAGGAGAAGGCTGGAGAGAGAATCCAGAAAGGCAAACAGAGCACGTCTAGCTGTCCCGATCCTCATGGACTTTACATTTTGAGTGGGGAGACAGAAAAATAAAATTATTACAGAATGTGATCAATAGCTAGGCTGGCAGGGAACAAGGGCATGCTGGTGTGTGGGTGGGTGGTGGAGGCACTTTAGATCTGTGCCGGGAGGGTCTTTTCAAGGAGGGGGTGTCATTTAAGCTGGAACCCAGAGGATGAGCCCCAGCGTGAGGGCGGCCCCGTTTATTTAGATAAAGAAGCTTGGAGGAGAAACAGATTTGGGGGAGGAAACCAGGAGTTCCCTCTGGGACACGTTAAGGATGGAACATATGCAAACACAGAAAAGCACCAACTGAAGGCAGAGCAGGGGTCCCTGGGGCTCACGGATAGGTTGAGCTAGAGAGGACGGCTGTGGGCTGACACCCAGGGCTTGCCTTTCGGAAGCCAGGACGTGTGTGGACTGCACCCTCCCTGGAGGTTACACCAAGTGCTGGCACAGCATACTGGCTCCAGGCCCGTCTGCTCTTGGGGCTCCTTCCAGTATTTGTTGGGACCTAAGCCGTGTCCCAGGTCCTCCTCTTATAAAGGCAAGAAGGGCCAGGGGAAGGGAGTGTTCACTGCACACCAAATGTGACACAGCTTTAAATGTGCAGGAGCTCTGATCTGATAGCTGGGGTGGCCCCAGAGAGAAACATGGGTTTGACAACCGGGAAGCATCCAAAATCTGCTTCGTAAACCACAGAGGCCTGTGATTAACGCTGTGGTGCCCTGGAGCATCAAGAAAGAGAAACAGCCCAACCTTCTGGCTGGAGCCGAGTCAAGAAAGCAGGAGAGAACACAGCAGTCCACACACTGTCCTCCTGCAGTATGTCTTCCCGGTGTCTCTGTCCCAGCATCAGCCCCAGCCCACCTTCGAGGTGCTTCCCGTCTATATAACTTGGCATGTCACCCTATTTTCTTCCATAGAGGTCTCTCCCCTCCGGCTCCTCGCCCAGCCAGTTACCAGTTGGAAAACAAAGGCTCGCTGGCTTCCCCAGAGACCTGGGCTTAAGGGATGGGCCTTGGGCAGGCTGGGCGGATGCTCTGTTGATTTTTTTTTCCAAGTACAGAGAATGTGACAGCCAATTCCTGTTGGAAGTGGCTTTTGTTTTCTTTGGAGCATGAAACACTTTTCCTTTCTCGTGATTGTTCAGGTCATGTTTAGGATGATGATTCTCCAGCCTATTTTCATGCCTTCCAGAACTGTGGTTTTTAACCTTTTGGGACACAGATCTTATAGCAACCCTGATAAAAACTATGGATTCTTTCTCTAAAATACACACACTCACACATGTGAGCATGTGCACGAGCAAATACCCCAAATTAAACTTTGAATATCAATCCTAGCAGATTCAGATCCCATGGGTTAAGGAAAGTGAATCCTTCTGACCCCTCCTCATACCTCACCCTAGCCACACCAGCTTTTCAGTCTGATATTAAAATTCCCTTTCTTTAGCACTTTGCAGGGGCCAACATTTCTTGCCTGGCTCCTGCCTGAATTAATCCCATGTGTCCAGCCGCTGAGGAGCAGGGGCCCTTGCTGGTTTCAGGCTGCCTCTGATCGAAGGCTCCAGTCCAGTGACTCTCCAATATTTCAACAGAATATTCCGGTAGGATTTGTAAAACCTTTGTCTCGCCTGTGCCTCGTTATTACAGAGGGCTGGGCAGCCAGAGTCTCGGCGGACTGAAGAAGAGGTGCCACAGCTCTGGATGAGACTAGGGAGACAGGCGTTGTCTGGTTTTGTCAAATTCCAGAAGCAATTCGGTTTGCCAAAAATACCAAAAATAAAAGGACTGTCTAGACACTTACATATTAGAAGCTCTAATATGAAGAGAGACCTAATCCTGAAGGTCATTGATGTACACTTCCATGGCAAGACATAGGGGTTCAATTATTTACCCAACACATCTTGCCGGGCTGCTGGGTGCAGGCCATGTTCTAGGCTCCGAGGGTACCTGGTGGATAAAACACACAAGGCACCAGTTAATTTCAAGTCATGACAAGCGCAAGGATAAACATAAAATAGGGCAAAGCGATTGATGTGATGGAGGCAGGGCCATGATCAGAGGGGATGTCTCTACAAAGACGAAATTGGAGAGCTGTAGGCAGAGGAAACAGCCACTGCAGAGGTTCCAGGGCTAGGACAAGTTGCCCTGCTGGAGGAGCAGAAAAGGACATGGAGCAAGGCCCAGATTGGAGATGGGGGTGGGAGATGAGATGGGAGAGGCAGGCGGGGGTGAGGTTACACTGGGCTTTGCTGGTCCCGGGAAGGAGTTGGGATTTTATTGGCAATATAACGAGGAGACTATGAGAATCAGCCTCTATGTAAAGAAGCGTATTTTGGCAAAGCAAGAGTGGAAGTGGGGACCCCTGAGAGGGTGATAGGTGGTCCAGGCGAGTGGGGTCATGGTGCCTTGGACCTCTTTGGTGGCACTACAGGCAGAGAGATGGTGGACCATTTTCCAAGTGAACATACCTGGAGTAGACAAATGCTTTGTAATGTTAATGTAATATGCTACAAAACAAGAGTGGTTGAAACCCCATAGAAACTTTCACTTAATATATTTCAGAAGCGCCAAAGCTACGGTGCTCTTCCAAGTTTCCTGTTCCTGCCCTTCCAGGACAACAAAAATAAAAATTCTAATCCTCCTTAAGAGAAAGTTGCTTGGCTGATCTTGTCCTTGTAGAATGTTAATCTCCTTGGCAGGCAGGCAGGAGGGTTGGTACGTATTGAGTGCCAACTGCATACCATGATCTCATCTAATCCCACAATAACCCTACAAAGCTCAGATTAGTAGCCTTATTTTCTTGTTGTTTCTTCTTTATTTTTTGAGATGAGGAAACTGAAGTTCACAAAGGTTAGGTAAATTGCCCCAGGTCCCATGGCTAACAAGTGACAGAGCTGTGATCCAAACCCACATCTGTCTGATTCCAGTTCCTTCCACATCATCCTTGGCTGTGGGACCAGTTCGGCCCATTGAGGAGACCTTAATAATCTCAAGACTCCTGGGATGTAGCTGCTCCCTAGATGAAAACTGGTCTTCCTTGAGGGTCCACTGACCTTATCAGACCAGGAGGATATGCCGAGTGCAATGATGTTAAAGAGTAGCTTTTTAAGGTTTTCTCTAAGATCAAATTTTAATGATGCAAGAAAAACGTGATGGAGAAAGAGGGAGTTTGAGAGAAACAGGTACCTTAACTACCAATAAGTCAGTTAGGGTGAACCTATGCTATCTGTCTTGATGGTTTTGAAATGAAATGGTGGCTACCAGTTGTACTATGGGGGAGTCTCAGGGACCAAGACCCTTGTGACAAAGAAGTTTATGCCGTACATCCTGCCCTTGCTGCTTTTGGGGAGGCTCTGATGCTTCCAGCAAGTTCCCTGGCCCATCCCTCTAGCAGCCGTAGGACTATATATATCACAAAGAACAATCAGAAAGACTATCTCAGAGAAGGTTGGGGCAGCATTCCTGGTGATGGCATATAGGAAAAGCCAGCCCATTAGCTATAAGCAACAGGCCCATCATACCCAGGATTATAAAGATGAAGTTGGCACTGTGTTCTTCTTCTTACTGGTGTTTCTAGCTACTTGGTGGGTGTGTCTACCTTTTTTTTTTTTTTTTTTTTTTTTGCAGTTTCTGGCCGGGGCTGGGTTTGAACTTACCACCTCCGGGTGGGCACCAGACATAATGCTCAGCTATTTTTAGAAACAGAGTCTCTAAAACTTGCTCAGGCTGGTCTTGAACCTGGGAGCTCAGGCAATCCACCCGCCGCAGACTCCCAGAGTGTTAGGATTACAGGCAGAAGCCACTGTGCCCAGCCCTCCAGCCTTGATTGTAAACCCATTTCCAGTCCTCAACTTGCTGGATGTATTCCTAAATCTTCCTTAACTTCTGTGCATTTCTCTGATGGCTTTGCCACATTGACCTGATAGAGTCCATTCCTCACTTTTTTACTGGGTCCATCATTTGCTCATGTCTGCCATGAGCAGGGAGGTTAAGTGAGTAAGGAGCATTTGCAGAGGACTAAGTGGGCCTGGGGTGGGTGTAGGAGGGACATAGGCTGTGAGTCACCTTTAGGTGTCTCTGATGCTCTCAGAATTCACCTCCCAGTATCTGGACCAAATATAGAAACTTGAAATTCAGGCCATTGAGTGGGCTGGTGAGAGGGCATGAGAAGTGACCGTTAATGGGTACGATATGGAGTCTCTTTTTGAAGTGATGAAAATGTTCTGGAGTTAGTGGAATTATATGGTGCCTGTGTGAATATACTAAAAATCACTGAACTGTACACTTTAAAAGGGTAGATTTTCTGTTTTTTTCAATTTAATTTTATTTTTTTATTATAGATAAAAATATGCACCATAGATGTGGCCCGACCCATTACCCTCCCTACACCCAAACCTCCCCCCTCCCTTCCCCTTCCTTGGTCCTTTCCCCATAGTCTCGTGGTATAGTTGGGTTATAGCCTTCATGTGAAAGCTATAGTTTAGCTTCATAGTAGGGCTGAGTACATTGGATACTTTTTCTTCCATTCCTGGGATACTTTGCTAA
>CAUYPK010153003.1:0-18595 GCA_963574355.1 Loris lydekkerianus
CAGAAGACTGCATACGCCCCCACCCCCAGTCAGTTGAGTTCACACGAGTGCTCTTGCGAACTGAGACTGGTGTGAGGTTTGCACACGCCCCCTACGGGTAACGGGAAACCAAGGTCGAAGGAACCAGAGACTGGTGTGAGGTTTGCACATGCCCCTACGGGTAACGGGAAACCAAGGGAACCAGAGACTGGTGTGAGGTTTGCACACGCCCCCTACGGGTAATGGGAAACCAAGGTCAAAGGGACCAGAGACTGGTGTGAGGTTTGCACACGCCCCCTACGGGTAACGGGAAACCAAGGTCAAAGGGAACCAGAGACTGGTGTGAGGTTTGCACACGCCCCCTACGGGTAACGGGAAACTCAGGTTGAAGGGACCAGAGACTGGTGTGAGGTTTGCACACGCCCCCTACGGGTAACGGGAAACCAACTGAAAAGCATTGACATCAGAGCACAAAATTAAAATGTCTAAGAAAATTAATCTGGCTCCAGAATGGGGGTGGGGCAGATTGAGTCTGGGGGTCTGTTAAGAAGCCCTAGTCTATCCAGGTAGGTAGGAAAGGACGAGAAGGACTAAATGGGGCGGAACTGAGCTTGGGGGTTGTCACGGACGACTCGGGCATCGGGGCACACAGAAGGCGTGACAGTGTCCACAGCTCTTTCTTCTCGCTTTGTCAGACATGTGCTAGAAAAAGCAAAGCCAGTGGCTTCTCAACGGGCAGCAGTTTTGAACACTTACCTGAGCCCTTCTCTACGTCTAGCGTGGTGAGTGCAATAATATGGCGAAGTCCAATACATGGACCACTGTTGTTATGAAATCCTTAAAAGAAACAAACAAAACCCAGACGAGGTGGAGTAAAAGTCAAATTCACCTCCTGAAGTGTTTTTCTTGTCCAGAAATTCTTTGCTTCCAGCCTTTCCAAATCTTAGTCTGTTTCTAGGCAGGTAGACACACCTGAGCCAGGTGATCCCCTGGGTCAAATTCTTCCCACATGGAACTGAGTAAGGGTCCCTAAAGTTCTCCTAAGCGCTGCTCGGTTGAGCCCAAACAATTCCCCAAAGGGTAGGAGGAATATTATCATAGAAACGGAAGCCGAGAGACTATATCCCTTAGGACAGTGGTTCTCAACCTCCTAATGCCTCCTAATGCTGTGACCCTTTAATACAGTTCCTCATGTTGTGGTGAGCCCCAGCCATAAAATTATTTTCACTGCTACTTCATAACTGTAATTCTGCTACTGTTATGAATCACAATGTAAATATCTGATATGCAGGATGTTTTTTCATTGTTACAAAGGGGTCAAAACCCACAGGTTGAGAACCGCTGCCTTAGGAAAACGTAGGGAGGAGCCAGCTGGGTTAAAGGGATCTGCCTTGGAGAATCTGCCATCTCTGTTTCCTCACAGGGACTCTCTCACCAGCCCCAGTGCGGGTGTTTTGGTCCCTCCTCGTGACCTTCTGTGCTGCCAGCGAACGCGGAAGCAGGCAGACTGCCCAGGTCTGCACCACAGAATCACCAGGAGAAGTTAGCAGTGGGCAAATCAATGTTTTTGTTTTTGTTTTTATTTTATATGGAGGGGTAGGGCTGGGGACCATGCTCTGGTCACGTGTCTACCTCTAAAGCCACTTCTGTCCTGGTGCTGACTTGGGCTGGCAGGTTGCTCACTCACATGTCAGCAGATTCCTTCAATCTCATCTGTTCATCCCTCTTCCACCCCACCGCCCCCAAGCCCACCCCCAGAAAAGATTGGAACAGAAAGCTTTTTCACCTGGCCAAGTTTTTTCTGGCTGCCTGCCTTCCCACGCTGCTCTGGCGCCTGAGCCTTTAGGTCCTATTTCCCAGCCAGGGCCAGAAATCCTGCTTCAAAGGAAACCAGGAGGCAAATGTCATTAGCGGAGTTTGCAGCATATTTGAAATCAGGAAGATGGTCAGGCCACCTGTCTTCATCCTGCCAGCCCCTATTAAACCATCAAAGGCTTATTTGTGTTCCTTTGATGTGGGCTGCAAGTGTATTTCCTGTGAACGATGGTAGATTAAACGTTATAAATGGACCCCAAGGGCCCAGCTGGAAAAGTACCAATTCCTCATCTTGGGATCAGCTGCATTTCCTGCTGCACATCAGCGTCTGCTGGTTTAAGGTAGGATGCATAGACTGTATAAATCAGGCGACCTCTTGGAAGGGCAATTAGCAATATTGTTATATTTATCAAAATTTAAAATACCCATATCTGGGTTTCTGATTTGGGTATTCTGATGAGGGCTCAGCTTTTTTTTTTTTTTTTTTTTTCTTTTTAATTTTTTTTATTGTTGGGGATTCATTGAAGGTACAAGAAACCAGGTTACACTGATTGCACTTGTTAGGTAAAGTCCCTCTTACAATTATGTCTTGCCCTCAAAAGGTGTGGCACACACCAAGGCCCCAAACCCCTTCCTCCTTCCCTCTCTCTGCTCTTCCTTTCCCCACCCCTCCCTCCTTCTTTCTCTCTCGGCTCTCCCCCCACCCCCCACTGTGTCCTTAATTGTCATTAATTGTCCTCTGGATGGAAGAGGGCTCAGCTTTTAGCAGACAAAACTAAATGTGAAATGCTAAACAGTACATGTTTTAAGAGAAAGCATATAATATCTTCATTACCTGGGCAGGCAAATGTTCTTACGTGGGACGTAAGTAACACAAGCAGAAAGGAATGAGTGATCAATCAGTTACACTTACGACTGACAAAGGACGTCTTACAGGAGTACACCCACGGGCCGCAGTTGGAAGGAGACGTCTGCAGTACAGGTATCAGCAAAAGTCTGTTATCCAGCATAGAGTGAAGTCTTACAAATCAATAACTAAAAGAAAGATGTCCCAGCAGGAAGTAAAAGATCTGAACAGACATTTCACCAAGGAGACCCAACAGCCGTCACAGGAGCAGGTAATGAGCAGCATCAATCACCACAGAGGTATGAGGTCACTGGGTCCTCACCAGAATGGCTGAAATGAAATGGGCAGAACATGCCCAAACAGGGGCGCATGTGGGGCGCAGGTGTTACACCACTTTGGGACTCTCCTGGGGGGTGGCTACTGGAGCTGGCAGGCAGATAACCCATGACCCAAGAGCTCAACTCCCAGGGAGGTGCTCAACCCAAAAGCATGCTCCTGTGGTTTACAGCTATGTCAAGGTCGTGCTCCTGTGGTTTACAGCTATGTCAAGGTCGTGCTTCTGTGGTTTAAAGCTATGTCAAGGTCGTTCATGTCAAGGACGTTTCTAGCAGTATTACTGGGAATAGACAAAACACGGAAGCAACCAAAATGTCCATTAATAGCAGAACTAAATATATTAGGAAGTCGTACACAATAGTGACATGTACACACACATAACACACACATAAAAGACACAGGTAATGTCGCAGAGAACATACACGCTATGCTTCCACGGTACGAAGTCACAAACCAGGGAGAGTAAGCTGTGGGGACAGAGGACAGGGTGGTGTGAACTCTGGAGTAAGGAGAATCGTGTCTGAGTGGGCACCAGGGAACTTCTGGAGTTTCGGTCCTGTTCTGTTTTTGATCGTGGTGACAGTTACTCGTGTGCACTCTTTGTGAAAACTCCGTCATCTGGACACGCATGATTTATACATTTTCTGTATGATTGTCATACTTCAGACAAAATCTCACTTTAAAATGTACATATCCAATGACCCAGAATGCCTTTTCCTAGAATGTATCCCCTCTAGTTATGCTTTAAACGACATCCAGCATTGTTTATTACTGCCGACTGAAACGACGTGAATAGTTGTTTAAGTTTAAATAAACCAAGGTGCATCTATAAAATGCAATGTTGTACAGCGGTGAAAAGATGAGGTGACTACGTGGGCCCCATAAAACAATCTCCAAATGTGGGTTAACAGCAAGAATCGTGACAAACAGTAAGCTTTGTATTTTCCTGTAATTGCTAAATGCAGCAGCCAGAGGGACACCACGTGTGTGGAAGAATCGCCCTGAGCCGATACTAACAGCTGCTTCTGGACTGGGAGTCAAGGCCTCCTGGGCTCAGCTCGCAGGGAGACGTGCTTCTCATTGTTTACTGGCCCCACCTCATCCCACATTAAAAAAATAAAAAAATCTACTGCAAAAAAAGCAAAATAGGAATAAAAGTTACTGTTAGAGATTTATGATTACATCATTCTTTTTTCCCTTTTGCACTGATGAATCCAAGGCATTTCTCATGTTTTAAGTTAATCCATGGGCATTAATCATGTGTGACATTCAGCTATTTATTGAGAGTAATTGCCAAGCTTCAGAGGCCTCTGCAAAGCACCGAGTGTCACCATGGAGCAGGAGAGGATGGCCGAGTATGACGGGCCCCACCCCCTTCCTGGGCGGAGGGAGACGGACGCCTGGACTGCGGGGAGAAGGCCAAGAAGTAACTCATCCGTCCAGGCTGTTCTTTGAAGCCCCGCAGAGATCAGTGGAGCCCTGATTGTGTTACTACATTATTCAGTGGCGAGTGCGCATGTGTCTGTGTGTACACGCATGTGTGCATGAACGTGCATGTGTGTTCAATCTCAGGAGTCCTTTTGAAAACAGACCCCCTGTTCAACATGGGAGGAAACAAATTCCATTGTTTGAGGGAAAAGTGGCCTCAGCAAGGAAGAGTTTTGCTGTAAGCCAAGTTAGTAATTAGGCTGAAAAATTTGAAGCAAACACAAGACATATGTAGATTATAATGATTTTAATCTATTTTCCCAACATGACAGTAAGCTGGGGAGTAAATGGAGTAAATTTAAGCAAAAGTCTCCTTCTGTGACTGGAGAGGGGGTGGTGAGAATAGAACAGTGAGGACGAGAGGGAGAGTGCCAGGGGTGCCCGGATGGGGACGGATGCTTTTATGAAAGGATCTGATATGAGCTCTCGTCACAGCCATCCCAGACACAGCAGAAGTATATGTGTGTGTGTGTGATTTCTGTATGGAGTATAATTTATAATGTGTATGCAATGTACAGAAGGTATTGCACATGATTTATACATGCCTGTATATTACATAATGTATAACGTCACACACATTTGGATGTATAAGTGAATGTGTGTGTACACGGACATGCACATAAAATCAAAGAACGATTTCTTTGTTTTAAGGATAGTCTGTGTAGAATTGTTTATCATAAAAATATATTGCAACAGTCTTACAGGGAGTTGACAAAAGAAGACAATTAATCGCATTTCCACACTACAGAATACAAAGCATCTGTTACGGAGAGCAAGCCAGTTTAGTATAGTGACAGGGAAATATTTCCAAGATATAGTTATTGAGCTGCAGACTTCTATTTACAGCACAACCCCATTTATGTTTGACACAGAGCCACAAGGACTATAATTTGACAAGTGTGTGTCTATTTCACGAACGCATAGAGAAAGGCCTGGAAGGGCACCCGCTTGACCAGCACGGAGGGCACCGAGGGAGCCAGGTCTGGCTGGGATGGCCAACGGACCATTATTCTTGTTCATGATATTTGATATTTTTAACAAAGAAAACACATTCATGCAATCTTATATCATTGGGGGTTTTTGGTGAAGAAAATAGTGAAATGATTGCTCTGAGGCCACTTTGCAAACTGTATGGTAGTCTTCACACGTGATGGTTATTAAATGCACGATGGACCCACAGCTCTGTGCAGATCTGTCTATCCAGAAGATCCTTTCACCTGCTGCTCCTGGAATGAAGCCCATTCACTCATCCCTTCACTCTATTAATACAAACATTTTTTGTGCCAGGGAATATGACGGGTGCTTAAGAGACACAAAATTCCCAGGCTGCTTGTAGAGGAAAGAAATATACAGGAATACAAATTATAGCTGGATTTCCTGAGTACCTGCCGGGTGCCACAATGCGCCACGCTCCACAGGGCACCGCAGAGCCCCAGGATGCACTGTGATCCCGCTGTGCAGAGGAGGAGACGGAGAAGGCGAGGCTTGGGGCGCACGCCTAGTTAGGAGGGGAAGCGAAGAAATAAAACCAGGCAATTTGACTTGAGAGGCTCTTACCACCTGGCTACAGAAATGATAAATAAAAACAGCACTTTGCAAAGGGATTCCTCAAGGCAGGGTGGTTAGACTCCAAAAACAAAGAGGATTCTGGCTTGTGGAGGCTTCGTGGCATCTAAGATGCTTGGACTGGCCTAAAGAATAGCAACATTTCCAAAATGGGGAGGGGTTGTCCCCTGACTACAGGAAGCTGTAGCATTCTAAACCATCTAACCAAAGTAGAATATTCTCATATATTCATGGAAATAGTAGGAGCTCAGCGTCTTCACTATTCATCTTATAAATATTGAGTGGCTGCTATATTTTCCTCACCAAGTAGGAGCTAAATATTTAGTTAAGAGTAAAAACAGGGATTGTTCCAGTCTTCACAGAGCTGACAGGCAGGCAATTAGGAAGGACGATAGACTCACACAGAAAACTTATCATTACAGACCTCCGGTTCTAGCAAAGGGGCAGAGATAATAACCAAAAGTGCTCCTGCTATTAATATTTTTCAATGCTGATAAAACATCAGAAAAAACTTCATAGTCATAGCCAAGAGAGCAGGAAAGAAATGAACACCCAGGGGCAGAAAAAGAAGGAAAAGTTTAAAACCAGGGGTGTAACTGGGTGCCCCGTGTCTGCCTATGGAGGACAGGTGTGTGTGCAGAGGGCTGTTTGTCTTGCCCACCTGGAGCAGTGGTCCTGTGAGTGTCTCAGAAGCTCGGGGATAGCGTATTGAAACACATTTCTCTGGACCCCAGCCCATCTCCTAGTTTCTGATTCTGTGGGTCTTAATTTGAGTGTGAGATGGCATGTTTCTAACCACTTCCAGGTGGTGTGATGCTGCCAATCCAGGGCACCCACTTTGAGAATACTGACTTAGACATTTATGCACCAGCAATAACAGAGCGAGGAAGGCAGCTGGAACAGCCTCCTCCTCCCCAGACTGGGACCCTCCAAAGCCTCACCCTCAGTGATATGGAAATACAGAAAAATATCATCCACCTGTGATGCCACCCCCTCTTATTTGTGACTCCCTGTCCTCACCCAGGAGAGAAAAATAAAAGATGTCTGCTGAGAATTCGTCGTCACGACCTGAACTCACACTGATCTGGGATTCAAAATCTGACTCTAAGATGATTCTCAAACTTCCAAGCCAAAAAGTTAGTATGAAAATTGATATAAATGTGGCAACAGCTCTCAGACATAGGAGAAATAAGCGCAGATTTATTGTGTGGACACAACCGTGGTTGGTGCTCACAGGAGTCCCACCGCCCAGGCCACTAAAGGCAAATCCACAACTCAGATTATGACATCCAGGAGGAATCGCCCCCATGGCAAGTGGGTGTTAGCATGCTGGGCAAATAGCAGAATTAAAGTCTTGGTGCTTCAGATAACAGAAAAACTCCATCATAAACTGTGCCAAAAATGACCCAAACCAAAAGAAAGCACCAGAGCCATGAGAAAACAATGAATGTGCTGACAGCCACACGGGCAGATTGAAAGAGGACCCAAGGACATGTCTCAGGTGCAACTGTGGTCCCCAAATCAATAATTTAATCAATGGGGCCTGGTGAGGTGGCTCATGCCTGTCATCCCAGCACTCCTAGAGTGAGACCCCGTCTCTAAAAATAGCCCAGTGTTGTGGCAGGTGCCTGTAGTCCCAGCTACTCGGGAGGCTGAGACAAGAGAATTGTTTGAGCCCAAGAGTTTGAGGTTGTTGTGAGCTGTGATGCCACGGCACTCTACCCAGGGTGACAAAGTGAGACTGTCTTAAAATAAATAAATAAATAAATAAATTGGTTTGGTGCTCATAGCTCAGTGAGTCAGGGCGCTGGCCACCAAGGGTGGTGGATCCCAACCTGGCCCGGGCCTGCTAAACAACAATGGTAACTGCAACCAAAAAATAAATAAATAAATAAAATAATTCAATCAATGGAAGAGTTAAATAGTTGATAAACCAGCGATTCATATAAAGAAATGAAAAGGAACACGGGGAGAAAGAAATGGAAAACGGGTCACGGTTAAGTGACAGGGAAGGCAGAGCAATGGGCCCAACACACACAATCAGAACTCTGGAAGGAAGGGCCCACCGAGAGGGGGACCACGCTGAACATGAACGGGCCACTGCCATCTCCAAGGAAAGATGGAAGCGAGCTCCAAACGGCGTGGACTTCATAAAGAAAGCCCCACCTCCGTGTTAGAAGCAACCCGAGGAAAAGGTTTCTCTTCTGCAGGCAGGACAGTTCACCTCACAGCAGAATTCCCACCAGCAGCCACAGACACCAGGGTGTTAGAGGGCGTGACCCTTAGTTGTCTGTGTGGATAAAAAGTGGAGGGAGAGAAAACTCTCCCTGGGAGGACTTAAGGAGAGCCTGCATCCCAGGAGCTTTGGGATCAGAGAGTTACCGTATATACTTGAGTATAAGGTGACCCCCTTATTTTTACCCTAAACTGGGAAAACTTAGTGACTCGAATATAAGCCGAGGTGGAAAATGCAGCAGCCACTGGTAAATTTCAAAAATAAAAATATATACCCAAAACAACTACAATAGGAATCAGTAGGTTAAATGATTTTCAATATTTATTGCTAAAGAAAAACTGTAAGCTAGCAACAACTTTAATACTGAGCTGAAGCTCCACCCCCTCAAGCAGACGGCAGAAGACGACTGGAGACCACGTGCATTTGATTATGTGCGTGCACCGAATCAAATAACCTGTATGACCTGAGTATAAGCCGAGTTCGTGTTTTTCGGCGCAAAATTTGTGCGGGGGGGGGGGGGGACTCGGCTTATACTCGATTTAATAAGGGTATTCTAAGAACACCTACAGCGCTTTCCCGCTTTCCCGGGGTGAATCATAGTTGGCTAAAGAAATTGAAAGATACTATGTTGGAAGAAGGAGAATAAATGGGAAGAACCTGGAACATTAGAGTGAGTCTGTCATTTTACAGTCATTTGAAAATGACAATGACAATAAAACATTGACAAGCGTAACAACATCTGAGGGTTTCTCTTTGCCAGGGATCATGATTCCTACCTGCACAGGTGCTTAAGGGTAGGACAACCCAGAAGGTAGGGGCTGTGATCATCTTGCTTGACAGACGAGACACCTAAAAAATAAATAAATAAGTAACATACGCCAAGTTACTAATGCAGTCAGAGCGAGAGTCTGGGTTTTAGCTCAGACTATGTCATTCAAGGGCCTCCCTGTAATAATTATGTGATACCAAGGAGAGGAGAGACCTCCACCTGCAGGTCCCTAAAAGAAATAGAATCAACATCTCTGAGGAGGCTCCTGTGGCCCACAGTCCTGGGCTCAGGTGGTCACAGACACCCAACTCTAATAGGACTTAGTGCCTTAAACACACACACCTGCACGGACAGAGAGGGAGAGGATAGCAGGGCATGAGATACGAGTGTGTGGTGGGATTAATCTACTGCATGAATCAGAACAGTGAGTCGCAATCCAGTTATTCTGATAAATGGAAAATGATTAGAAATGATCCTAGTGGGATACTGTTAGGTTTTAGCAAGACAAAGGTTAATTTGAGCCTAAACAAACGAGTGCTTTTTTTGTTAAGAATAAAACAAGAAACTATTT
The DNA here is from genome assembly GCA_963574355.1 of Loris lydekkerianus. NCBI lineage: Eukaryota > Metazoa > Chordata > Mammalia > Primates > Lorisidae > Loris > Loris lydekkerianus. Next base: position 9,608 of record CAUYPK010153003.1, read on the forward strand.
CCGTATTTTAGGCAATGTCCTTACAGCAGGGTACTATTTAGCATTATCCAAGGAAGACTCATCACACCTAACTACTGGGTCTCCTAGATCAGCTCAGGGCTAGTGAGGACAGGAAAGGGAGTATGAATACTGACTTCATGCTTAGAATAATGTCTCGGTGTTTCTCTAAGGATGGAATATCAGTTGAAAATCTTCATATATGGTAACTCATGTCTGTAATCTTAGCACTCTGGGGACCGAGGCGAGTGGATTGCTTGACAATAGAAAAAGTAGCCAGGCATTGTAGCAGGTGCCTGTATTCCCAGCTACTTGGGAGGCTGAGGCAAGAGGATCTCTTAAAGGTAAGAGTTTGGGGGTTTTGTGAGCTGTGATGCCATGGCACTCTACCCAGGGTACAAGAGTCTGTCTCAAAAACATAAAAATCTTCATGATGTGAATTATTGCAAAAATATTACTTCAAATAGGGAAAACATCAGAAATTGCTCAATTATAGTTAAAAATAAACTAAATAGCTGGCACATTGAGATTTGGGGATTTAAACAATTCAATATTTTAACAACTCAAGAAAATATCTTAAATCCTTTAAGGAAACAGGTAAACAATAAATGAAGCAACAGGAAGAATGTGACAATAATGCTGACCTCATCCCATCCCATCCCATGACCTCATTATATCCCATCCTATGACCTCATGACATCCCACTCCATGACACCAGCACATCCCATCCATGACTTCATGACATCCCATCCCATGACCTCATCTCATCCCATCCCATGACCTCATCATTTCCCATCCATGACCTCATCTCATCCCATCCCATGACCTCATCACATCTATCACATGACCTCATCATATCCCATCCATGATCTCGTCACATCCATCCCATGACCTCATCACATCCTCAGCCATGACCTCATGACATCCCACACCATGACTCCATCACATTACATCTTTGACCTCATCACATCACATCCCATGACCCCATCTCATCACATCCATGATCTCATCACACCCCATCCCATGACGTTAGCATATTACCATCCATCCTATGCCACTGATAATTTTGTAATTTGATAGATTTCCTTAGTTTCACCTTCAAAGGCTATGCAGTCTGGGAAGATTCTTTCCCTTGCTACGTGGCCACCTCCCCCAAAGCCAGCTTAATTTTCTGCTTAATTTGGTTGGGTGGAGGCTCTGGTTTTCACGCATGGGGCAAAAGTGTTGCTGTGCTGCATTACAAAGAGAAAAGGTTTAGAGTCAGACGGCACTTTTCCCACATCCACAAAAACTGATGTCAGTGTATTTTTTTCAGTAAAGGGTCAGGACCATGGTGTCCCTGTTACACCCTTTAATTGTCCTAGTAGTATGAAGTGGTCATGGCTTTGTACCAATAAAACCTTTGTTTATGGGCACTGACAGTTAAACTTCATGTGATTTTCACACGTTACTTAATAGAACTTTGTTTTAATCTCTCTTCCACCATTAAAAATTATTTAAAAACGATTCTTAGCTTGCAGGTCATATAAAATCTAAGAGAGAATTGGAGTTGGCCTTGGGCCACAGTTTCTGACCCTTGAGCTAAAATACAGGCTCCAGGCGGCCATGGTCAGGTTGTGTCTCAATGCCCTGCTCTCAGGACAGGCCCGTAGCAGACGCCCAGCCCACACTTGTTGGCTGGGTGAGTGAACACGGAGACAAGGTTTTATGCAAGTTACATGAAGCACGTATGTAGAAGCCCACAGCAGCCATAATAGTGGTGCACAAGGTCACGACTGGTGAACTGGTCTTGTGTGGTTGGTGCTCACCGCAGTCTGCCCTCCTCCCGCCAGGGTAACAATTTGCTCCCTGTACATGTTCTCAGGCCCCAGATTCCCACAGGCCCAGCTGAGAAGGCTGTTTCTTTCTTGCTGCACCCATCCAGCAAGCGTGCACTGAGGCCCTACTGTGGTCCAGGCGTGTTTCTTTAGCCTCTTTTGGCAGAAGGGGCACACATCAGTCAGCTGCCCTGGAAGAAGGGAGAATAAATAAAGCCTCAATAATTTTCTGACCTATATTTGAACGTAGTTTAAGCCACTCATAAAATGGGCATTAGGAAGCTTACGCCCAAATCACCTAGCAATATCCTGGGGCATGCGGGCACCTTTGCCAACTTTTTATTTGCTGTGACTTCACGGCCTCCAAGGTAATTTGATGCAGGAGGCAGGAGGCTAGAGAAGAAGAGAGAGAAGGAATCCAGGCCTCCGGAAGCTGTTACCAATAAGCTACCAAGACGCGCTTTACTCAGTTTTTCTGTGTGTGAAATTCAACAGTTTATAAATGTCCCCAAAGCATTGCTTTCGCAGGAATCGAAGTGCAGGCCGTCCAACTCAAGAGATGGAATCAATTCCCTCCTTTTCTATTTTTCAATCATTTGTTTTTAATAGACGGGGAATCAATCTCAGAAATGCTAAAGAAAAAATTTGAGAGTTGCTGGTGTAAATGGCCCTGCAAAGTGCTCGATGGTAACTGTGTAGGAAAAAATCCAAATACCAGATTCTTGATGGTAAAAAATGATATTGTGCAGGAAAATGAATGTCTCTGTTCCCCCTTTTCAACTTAATAAAGGTTTAGTATGTTTCCCCAAAGTTGACCTGTTCCATTCTGAAGTCTTCAAACGTCCTGGCCATTTAACCCTACCAGATGTTTCAAACAGGTGTAATCTATGCAGAATCAGACCTACAGGATTTCAGTAGCAGAAGAAAGTCCTTCCACTCAAAAGAGAAAATGTTGGAAGCCTAGGGGAGAGCCCTTTGTAAGTGGCATGAGATAAATATTACCATATAAAGACATAAACACCTTCCTTACATTTTAGTTACACTACATATATATTTTAATTGTGCATTCTGAAGTTGGCTGCCACTGGGAAGGGTGTGTCAGTTGGCTCAGGGAAGGAGAGACTGAGAAAAGGAGAGGCGATGGTAACTCTCCTGGGACAGGTGTCTGTAGGAACCAAAGCAATCTTCCATTTTCCAACAGTGAATCCTGCAATTACTTGAATAGAGCCAGCACACTGGGAAAGTGGTTTGGAAACAAGAGGTTGGCAAAAATAATAGGAAACACACTGGCAAAAGAATTTCAAAAAATAAAAATAAAAGCACCAGCAGCAGCTACAGGTTCTGAGGTGTGATTGTAAAAATGATAACTTAGCATCAATCTTTCTCCTCGAACACTGAGTTCTATTCCAAACTCGCCCTGTTTACAAGTCAAAACAAGCTTTTGTCGACAGCCTGGATAACTCAATCAGATCCGAGAATCAAGCCCTCCTTGGGTTAGCAGTAGAGGTGCCAGGGGCACAGTCTTTTTGGCTTTTGGGCTTGTGATGCCCAGGAGAGAAGAGATTATTCTTGCTTCCCTTCTTTTCCTTCTTCTTTATCTTGAATCTCTCCCTGCGAGGCTCTAGAAACATAGCTGTCTTTTTATCTTGATGCCTTGAGATATCGAGGTGCAAATTGTAATTGGATAGATGAGCATTTTAGAACCACTGCATGTTTGATTTCTCTTGGGGTGAAACTTGAAAGCTTAAATGAGGCTCTGAGTACCAGCCACACCCTGAGCCTTCTCGTGAATAAGGTGGTCCTTCTGCGAATGCGGCACTCGCGGTTTCTGTGAACGTAACCGTGCTCAAGCAGTGCTTTTTCCTCGTTCTACCCAAGTCCCCTTCCCTTTTCTCCTCCCTCCTCTCTGCCCTCTGCTTCCTCCCTCTTTGCCTCCCTCCATTCCTTCCTTATCTCTCCCTCTCTCTTTCTCTCTCTTCTATTTCCTTATTTAACTTTCCTAGCCTGGGCTGATAGGACTAGGGGGGGACAGCTGAAACAAAGAGCATTCGTATGATCCGTCCAGCAAGCGGGCTGGGGAAAGAGCTCTGCCCCATGAACTCAGCAAGGTTAAAAAGTCCATCAGAACCTCTTCTAGAAGACAGAGAAGCTGGCGTAGTATGGCCAAAATGCTAAACAAATTGCCTCACATTTCCTACATAACTGGATTCTTAAGTTCAGAAAAAATGTCATTTAACGCAACCTACAAAACTCAAACAGCGGTTGAAAATAAAACAAATCTGGCGAGGTATGCCATGGGTTTATTTTTTTGTTTGTTCGTTTACTAAATCTGGGGAAAACAATGTAGGAAATACAATGAAGTCACCTCAGTGATTTATTAAAATGCACAAACGTCATCCACCTCCTTTATGGAATTTAGCTGTCTTGGGAAGTGGCACGTGGTTCCCGTGGGGACTTCATCATTGGCTTTACTTAGCTGGTTACTGCAGACTCCTTCCTAAATGGATTATTCAGGCAGGACGCCACCCACCTTCCTTCACTTGTCATAAATTTACCTTTGTTTGTCTTATGTAATTTTAGATTCCAAAGGGGCATCAGCTGAAACGCCAACATCCTTTGCAGCAAATTGTTGAGGGACCCATCTCACTCTTAATCATATTGTCAAAACCCAAATAAGCCAAGGTATCAAGTTGTTTCCTCAGGATGTGGCTTAATTACATCAGAACCACTCCCACCCCAGAAAAAAAGAATAGCTTGAAGAAGCTCTTTCCTTAATCACACCAAACCTAGCTAATAGTGTTTGCCTTGAGATAAAATGAACAATGACCAAGCTTATTAAAACTCACCAGAGGCCCGTTAATGGAAGGGGATTCCCAGACAACCTGGGGAGACAGACAAATTATTCTCCATCAATGTGGTTAAGTAAACATGGAAACTAGAAATCCTGGAAGACGAGGACTGGGCTTTCGGGAGAGCCCCCTAAGAATCGGGGGGATGAGCCTTCTCTGCGTGAGTCTTCCCTCATTTCTCCTGACCCAAGCACTGACCTAAGAGAATGATGAATTCTTTGAACAGTTAAACTCTGTTTCCAGCTCAAATATTTATACTCAAGATTTCCGAGCAGTAAATATAGTTGAATTTCAGCTAAGATAGTTTTAGGACATTCACAAAAGGCTATGTAGGCAGCCAAGAGAAACATATTTTTAAAAAAAGTTAATGGTGAAGAAATTTGCATGCTATAACTTTAAATGGAAAAGTAGACGTTAGAGACTGCCCGTGGGGAATGGAAAAAAAAAAAAAAAAACCCTGCATTTTTATCCCACTGGTTTTATTTTTTCAAAACCCACTGTGGGGGTGGGGCAGAAGAAGAAAAATAGCAGGGGGGCAGGAAGCTGCAACATCAGTGAAAAGGGAAAGGAGCCCAGACGGAAATCCTACCCTCGCCTGCCGAATCCTTCACAATCCGCCCGCACGGGAGTGGGGATCCAACAAGCACCCCTTCAGCTGAATCCTTCACAATCTGCCCCCACGGGAGTGGGGGATCCAACAAGCACCCCCTCAGCTGAATCCTTCACAATCCGCCCGCACGGGAGTGGGGATCCAACACGCACCCCTTCAGCTGAATCCTTCACAATCCGGCCCTCACGGGAGTGGGGATCTGACACGCACCCCTTCAGCTGAATCCTTCACAATCCGCCCCCACGGGAGTGGGGATCCAACACGCACCCCTTCAGCTGAATCCTTCACAATCTGACCCACACAGGAGTGGGGATCCAACACGCACTCCTTCAGCTGAATCCTTCACAATCCGGCCCTCACGGGAGTGGGGCATCCACACACCCCTTTAGGGCCCCTGGTATTCCCGTGAACAGGGAGTGACCAGAGAAAATACACAACCCCCCAGTTAAATCTGAACTTCAGATAAATAATAAACATCTTTTGTGTAAATAAGTCTCAAATATTGCATGAATACACTTATACTAAAATTTATTTATTGCTCATTTGATACTGAAATTTAACTGTCACCTGCATTGTATTAAATTGTGTTTATAACAAAAGGAAGATTCTGTCTGGTCCCTGCATCTTCTTTGTTTTCCCTCATTTTCGTTGTTTAGTTGACTGTCAACATGGCAAATCAGAAAAGTTCACCCGAAAATTTAAGACTCTGGCTCTTTTTGAAAAATACGACCATATACTCACCCTGGGCCTCAATCCCAGAGGGCAAGGCCAGGATAGAAGTTGAGACTGTCCTCTTTGAATGGACTGGGTATGCTCCAGTTCAGTAGCTTGTTTATGGTACAGTGACCTTTTCAATCCTCTTGCATTACCACTTAGCCCTGGAAGTTTCGGTTTGCATTTGTTTGCCTTTGCACACTTCTCCTTTGCATCTGAACTTGTGACTTGTGGCAAAGAAGCTAAAAATGGCCCCTGCTAGCAACCTGGGACTTGGTGGAGGATCGTCCTGGCCCAGGGTGAGGACAGCACCGCTGGGTTGGCCACGGGTGGCTGAGCCTCCAGGCTAAGGGAATCTGTTTGTCCCGAGGAAAAGCAAGGCATTAGTGCTAGAAGAGCAACTAGCTGTGACCTCAGAGCTTTACCAGAGCTGCACCGCCGTCTTGAATGCCAAGAGCTTTGAGATATCTCAAGACAGAGGGAAGCAGAGTGGAGAGGAGTGGGCGGAGCCTTGGAAACCAGCATGGCTGCTGTCTGCAGACAGTTTCCAGGAGCGCAGCAGCCCCTACAGCTTCATTTTTGCTCCTTTACTTACATTAAATTAAACAGCAATTTTTTTACATTGAAATAGCACATAAGAATCATCCCTTTTTATAAAAGGTAATTGATCTATTTCTCTGTTATCTGCGCATACTCTACTGAGGGACGTGGGACTGGATGTGATGAACTACAGTGGGTGAGAGGTTTTATTATCTTTCTTTGACTTTTTCTGTATGACTTGAATTTTATTTAACACATAATATGACTTAAAAAAATATTAAATCCATTATCCTTAGCTAAGCAAAACAATCTGTATCTACCCTTATACCTATAATACACGTGCATAAAAAAAGGACAGGTTACCCCCAAATATTAATCATGATCATTTCTGGGTAATGGGATTACAGGCTGTTACGTTTTTATTTTCCATTTCCTTTTGGTATTTTCCATACAGTCCATAACTGGTATGCATTAATTTCACACCTAAAACATGATAAAAAAAAAAATATATCTTAAAAGAAAGCGAAAGATTTCCACACCGAAATCCGTGATCGGGGTTCAAAGGCATGAGCCCTCTTAGTCGGAATTAGGCTGATTGTAAAGGTGTTAAGAGAGGAAAGTTTTTTTCATTCTTTTTAATGAGTATTCGGAAGTTTGATAGGCCCAAGTCTCTCTCTTAAGAAACCATTTCCCTTTCTAAGTGGCTCTGTGTAGATCAATAAATCTTTCCTTTTTGCAAAATTATTTCAGCTTTGTTCCACCCCATCCTAATTGTATTTGGTGAGACCAGAAAGCCACAGAAACCATCCACCCTCTTGAAGTTAATGTGTTCATTAGTTATAATTGCCTCCAAAGCGTCCTCACCAATCTTAGTCTCCTAGTTACTTAATGGTTTTGATTGGATGTAGAGCACTTTTATCTGGGTTAATTTACTATTCATAGTACAGTGATGGAGTATTCATTTTGTTACCCAGATTACAGCTGTAAATGGAGTTATACATCATCCACAGGAAAGCTACATGGGGGTTTGGTGTGAAAATGCCTTTCAGGCATCTTAAAGCAGAAAACAACATTCCTGACTAAATTTTGTCATTTTCAGCTTTTCGGACCCAAACTTGAAGTCCTCCACTGTCCTTATGGGAGTGGACATACTTGTCAATGCCTGGGTTGTCTTTTCCCTTTACCCCTTTAAAACATCCCTCTCTGATGTGGGGCACGTTAAGACCACAGGGGAGAAATACTCTATTCTAAGGATGCACAGATGAGGTCCCTCGAGTAAGAGGTGGGCAGAAACCATGGGGATGTTCAGATTTGCATGAAGGTAATATGCCCTTGGGACTCCCCGAACCTGACCTACTTACAGGCTGTGCAGATTCCACCCAGATCCCCAGGTGAAATCCAGCTCGTTCTGTGCTGACTTTAGTAATGTAGGTCACATGGAAGGGTTCCATTCCGTCATACCTAAGACTTACTTTGGCTGTGTTGAATGACACCTGAATTTCACCTGCCTCAAACAACGAAGACCGCAGCTCTCCTGCCTTTGCCCTGAACTCGGAATCCTCTGCTTCACAGTCTGTCCTGGGCAGTAGAGACAGGTGTGCGCCCATTCTAACCGGCTGACATCTGTTCTCTCTGGTCTCCTCCAAACTCTCAGTTCTGTTCTGAGACCAGAGTATGCACTTCTTCCCTTCCCTCCACCTGCAGCAACACTCCCCTCTGTACCCTCAGCTGTGTTTCTCATGGAAGTCTGACTGCGTGAGAGTCAGGACCCCACTGTGGTCCCCAATCAGAGGGGAGTAGAGTCCTGGCCCCCAGGAAGGACCTGGAGGATGGTCCCGCCTGTTCTCCAACAGAGCAAAGGCTACTCATCCCAGGGCGTCCCCAGCAAGCAGCTGCAGGCGTGTTGATAGTGATGGGAAGCGCAGTGAGAATGACAAGGGGTGTGCTGACGGCCCCACTCAGCTGTGAGAATGAGCCGCAGTCTCTAGGGTCTATAAGAACACGCTGAGCCCTGGAAACCAGGAAAGGCTCCTTGGTGCATTCGGGGCAGAATCCTTTGCAGGACAAGATGACGGTGAAATTGCAAAGAGAATTTTCCCCTCAACGTTATATCCATCCTGGGACAAGCTCTGCAAAGAAACGTTTGCCTCTCTTGTCAGTGCATGGGAGCCAGGAGTCTTTGGATAAAGAATAAATTAATGCAGGGGCGGCGCCTGCAGCTCAAAGGAGTAGGGCGCTGGCCCCATATGCCGGAGGTGGCAGGTTCAAACCCAGCCCCAGCCGAAACGGCAAAAAAAAAAAAAACAAAAAAAAAAAAAAAAAAAAAGAAAAATGCACCCATATGATGCATAAGGGTGATTAAACACAAAAAAATATGTATCTTGAGGGCAAGGTAGAAAACAGGGGAGGGGAACGGCGAGGCGGAAAAAAAAAAAAAAAAATAAAAGACAAAAATGGAAGT
>CAUYPK010153004.1:0-24149 GCA_963574355.1 Loris lydekkerianus
TGTGCTGGAGAAGTTTTAAGAATTGTTGGAGTGAGCTCATCCTTGGCTATCTTCAGTAATTCATCTGTGCTATTATTTGGTCTCATTCCTCTTTTAGGGAGATGAAGTGTGCTTAGTTCTCACAGGATAAAAAAGAAACAGTCTGGCATTCCCAGAAAACTAACACAGCCACCAATCCTGAGGCAGCTGCACTCTGCTCTCTGAGCTGCAAGGCCCACAACTGCACTTTTCCTCGTTGCCCATCAATTCCACATTGGTCCCAAATGCAAGCCATGGGGGAAGAAGACGGGAAGGCCCTAGAAGAATGCATGGTCTGGCCAGGGATTTTCTCACATCCGTGTCTCACATTCTCTGGTCTCTGCAAGCACAGATGGGGTTTCTGCAGACAGTGCAGCCCACATCATGCTTGTTAAACGAATGGGGAATAGTGCAGCAGAGTTGGTCACAGAGGGCAGCCAGTGGGGCACAGGGGTGGGGTGCTTCATGGGGAAAGTGGAAAGGCCCTTTAGAATTTGCTGAAGGTGTTAAATGGGCTTCAGATTTCCTCAAAAGGAAATCAAAATAATCATTGTCAGTGTTTCCAAAACTTGGAGGAATTATAGAATTAAAAAAAGAAATTCTCAAATACTTCAATAAAAGGGCTATAAATAAACCTGATATTATTTCATTGTTATGTGCCATCTCTTGAGGGGGACAATCTGATCAGCTTTCCAGTGCACACCTGACTGGACAGCATTGGACCACATGTGGATGTATCATTTGCTGTTCTCAAGAAAGAGGGCTACCCCACAGTGGGAGCCCTGCCTGCCCTCTGACCAGGCCCACAACAGGGCTGGTTCTGATGACATCTCCTGTCTCTGAGACTGGCACACACTCCTAACTGCCCCTCACAAGCATTTCTGCCAAACCTGGCCGCCTGAAACAGCAGGAAGATATTGTCTCACAATTATAGAGGTGGGAAGTCTGAAATCCCGGTGCTGGCAGATCATGCTTCCTCAGATGGCTCTAAGGGATGATTCTCTTGTCTGTCCTAACTCCTAGTTGTTGTCAGCAATCCTTGACATTCCTTGGTTTGGGGTCACCCAAGTCACATGGCTGTCATTTCCCTGAGTGTCTTCACATCATATTCCACCCTTCTGTCTCTGTGTCCAAATTTTCCTTTTTGTAATGGCAAAACCCAGGTTGGATTAGAGCCCATCCGAATGACCTTATTTTAATTTGATTGCCCCTATTAATTATAATGCCCTTATTTTCCAATAAGGTCACATTTTGAAATTAAGACTTCAATATGTCCTTTTTGTTTGTTTGTTTGTTTGAGGGGGGAACACAATTCAACAAGTCAACCCATGGAAGTTTCTAAGGCTGACTCCACCAACTATGTAGCCTTGGAAAACACACAACTGCTCTGAACCTCAGCCATCTCCTATTCTATACATTAGAAAAAACTTCTGTGGTCACCCTGAGGTCTAAGTAAAGTATGTATGTTGTTAAGTAATGTAACTCCTGGCTCCTCCTGAGTGTGACTTATTATCCCACTTGCAGGTCACACTGTTATTCCATTCAGGTGAGATTGTCTGGCCTGGGCCAACCAGGGCTGACACCATGGCCCTGACTCCACAGGGCAGAGGACCTGAGCATGCCAGCAGGAACCTGCCAAGCCGACCAGGTAGATATTCCAAGCAAAAGCATAGTGCCATCACAGCCTGGTGGTGCATTAAAGTTTGCAGAACCAAACAATTGGAACTTGCCTTTTAAAAATAACCTTCCAGGCTGGGTCCCTGTAGCTCAATGGTTAGGGCGCCAGCCATGTGCTCCAGGGCTGGTGGGTTCGAAACCGGCCCTGACCTGCTAAACAAAAAAAACAAAAAAATTAAAATTAAAAACAACCTTCTGGAGGCCATCTTTGACATGATAGCTGCTAAATATTAGAAAGTGAGAGGTCCTCAAAGAATAAATTTGGGGTCAGACTAGAGAGCTTTGAATTAGGGAGCGTAATGTGTTTATACCCATCTCTCCAATGTTTTCATGCCACACCCCCTCCCGCACTATGTTTAGATTTTCTTTCTGTTCCATCACAGGAGGCTTCTACCCACCTGCTTTGCTCTTGATGTTTCTCTACCTAAAATGCTCTGTGTTGGTACCCTCCATCTCCCCAGCTCCCCAATTTGTCTGACTAATTGCTTCTCATTTTTTATTTACCCAGTACCCCCCCCCCACCCTATTTTCCTGTTCATTCTCTTCCTAAAGTTTAATGCAATTTGCAATCACATCTTCAGTGAAGTCTTGTGCTTCTTAATTTGATTCTTGCCTTTTCGATTAGGCCCAACCCTAGACCACAGATACATGTTGGCTTTATTCTCCATGAACCACCCCCTACCCAGCTCTGATCCTGTGCACATAGGGTGCTGGGACCGCTTTGTGGATATATAATGGATGGAAACAGCCACTGTTCCCCAACAACATGTGGGCTCAATGCTGAAGGAGGTTGATAATCCTCAGAAAATAAGTGGTCATTTCAAAATGAGTCTCTGCTTTCAATTGATTTACATTTAAATCAATGTGATTTTTCCAGGACATCAGTTCATTTTCATGGAGGTTGTCAAACACTCCTTCAGCCAGGGCCATCTTTGTGTGTGTTTTGAGCTGACTGTCCTCCACCTCATTCCTTTTGGGCCTCAAGTTAATGGGATAATTGCCTAAGTCCATTCAGGTTGCCTTAACAAAATACCATAAACTGTAGCTTATAAATAACACAACACTTTTTTTCTCACCATTCTGGAGGCTGGGAGGCCAGCAGGACACTAGCCTGGTTGGGTTCTGGTGAGAGCCTTCTTTGGGTTGCACCCTGCTGACTTGATATGTTCTCACATAGAAGGAGAGGAAAATGAGCTCCCTCGGGCCTGGCTTATAAGGCCTATCTTACAGGACTCTAATCTTACTGACAAAGGCTCTGCCCTCATGACTTAATCCCCTTCCAGAGATTATACTTAAAACTGAAGATTCACTTTAAACATAAGAATTTGGGGGGACATAAACATTTAGACCATCATAAGTAACCCTGCTGAAAAACTTCCTTCCCACAAAAAAGTGAGATCAAACACAGAAAAACAGCAGAGGCTGCTATTCTTTATAAAAACTTAAGCATTCAAGCATATATCACATATGCTCATGGGAGAAACTGAGAAATTCTATTCCCTAAGTAAAGAAATGAAGGAAACCCAACTGAAAGGTTTGGGGAATTACCTTCTCCATGACAAATCAGGTGACCAGGATTCTCCAGCTCCAGGGTACCATGTATAGCCAGGTTCTCTTCCTAAGGAGGTATCAGCTGGGAGGTGTGGCTACATTTCTTTGCCTCTTCTGCAGGGCCTGGCATATAGCAGGTGCTCATTAATTATTCATAATATTCCATACGTGAATGTGATTGGCTGAGGGAAGGACAAGTGACAAAAGATATAATTCATTGAATCCTAAGCTTAGCATAGAGGTTCTGGGCCAAACACTATTTGCCAAGCAAGAGTAGGATTAAAAACTACCACTGATCAATTTGTGTAGAAACATGCAATGCAGACTTCCCAGTCAATAAAGACATGGGCAATTCTGAGGAGCTGCAAAAGTGACTGGTGTCAACTTTATGTTTCTGGGGTATGCAGAATTTTGGGTCTCACTGGGAATAACATAATCATGGGACCTTCACTGCTAGGAGCCTGGGAAATAAATTCTCCTGGGCCTTCTGCAAATACTCTCTCCACTGAGAGAGGGAGGAATTCCATATCTCTCCCTCTTTTAGGCAGCTTTAAAAACTGTACCGAATTCACACATATTTTGCATGGAAAGTAAGAGGTAGCATAAGGGTATTTACTGTACAGTGAGATGGATCGCGAAGCTATAATTTATCATGCATTGGCCCAGGGGGGCAATGAAGCTTCCTATTAGCATTGCTGGTCTGTGTGAATCACAATAGGCAAATTAGGGCAAGAGGAGAACACCTCTAATACAAATATCCATGTGTGTGACGAAGGAAAATGTTAAAGCACAGTTTGGCTCTGCTGGAAATGGGTAACATTCAGAATGCATTAGCTCCTGACACCCAGGGCCTCGGCAATCTACAGCTCTTTCAGGTTATTTACTATAAACTTGGAAGCAGCCAGCCTTTCACATTTGCATCGGCTTTTTGTTGCCAGCAGAAAAAAAACAAAAGGTACATGAAAACAAAATGAGGATTGTTGCAAGTCAGCTTGCCAGTCAGCTTGCTCACTGGAGTGCACGTCCCGGAATGGAGAATGCCTTGGCCATCGTGGCTTACAGACCAGGAAGCACGCTTTGCTCCTCCGTTCAATTCCTACTCCAGCCGATTTCTTGGGAAATAATTATTTTATTTTGCTCCAGAATTAGAAAACAAAGCTGGGAGTTACGAGTCTTAATTATCCTCCCTGGCCTTTTCTGCAGGAACCTAAAATTGATTTTCAAATTTCTCTTCTGAGTTTGATTTAACATTTTAATCTGCATGCCTTCTGTAAGGGTTTTGCCAGCAATATTGATGACAAGGAAATGAAGAATTAGCCAGTCACGCTGGAGGTGCTTGTTATCAGCCGAGCAGTCCTGGCCTTGAAGAGTAGGACCCACGGGTCACCTGGTCTGTGTGTAAAAAAGGCCCTTCATCTTCCACTCACCTGGATAAGAATGAAGGCTGGAGTCACACCTGACAGGCAGCAGGACCCTGAACTTTTGTTTTCAAGTATGAAGCTGTCCCATGAGATGCTGACTTATTAGCTCCAGGAATTGATAGAACAGTAAAAGGGTCCATATACTCCTGTCATATTGATTGGGCCACCATTGCTCTTTCTTCTGCAGCTTAAAATATGGATTTTCCTGACACTTGCTTTTACTTGAATTAAACGTTTAAAATATGCCTCTGCCTCTTTGGGGTTCCCTTCCTGAGTATTTGGGAACTTTAGTATAATATATGGGTTATGGGAGAGACTTGTCAGGGAAATTTGAGGACTTGTGCATCTGCAGTTATTCACTGATTTCATGGACAGCTTGCATTAGAGTGTGAGCATCAAAGCCAGGAAAATAAGGGGGCAGATCCCTGTGTGACCTTGAACGAGGCATTGAGTTGCTGGGTCATTCATTTAACTCCTCTGTAAAATTGGGTAACTACTCCCAGCAGTGGCTGCAGGATTCTTGGTAGGGTGAGGGATGGTGCAGGCAGTGTACACAGTGACTGTCAGTGAATTTGGAAAGGGCTGAGCAGAGTGCCAATGCCCAGTGTGTTACTATGGCAAAATTAAGCAAGGGGAAGCCCCTGAGATTAGGGATAGCATTACACCTGAGAAGGGTGCTGAGGCACGGAATAGGGACTGCCAGCAATGGCCCACTGCATGGGGTACAGGGAGCAAGCTGGAGTCTAAAGGGTGCTGGTGCGTGGAATAGGGACTGCCAGCAATGGCCCTCTACATGGGGTACAGGGAGCAAGCTGGGGTCTAAAGGGCGCTGGGGCATGGAATAGGGACTGCCAGCAATGGCCCTCTACACGGGGTACAGGAAGCAAGCTGGGGTCTAGGCATGGGGCCAGACAGACCTTAAAATGAGGCTGGTTAAGGATCTGAGGAGTGACAACTGGCAGTGAAAAGCAAGGAGGCAGAGTCCTAGAGATGGCTCTGTTTGGCTCTTTCTGACACCAGACAGTGACCTGCTCTGAGGCTCTTTCCTTCCTGTGAGGCCAAAACCAGAACAAAATGAGTTTCAGCTTCAGCGTCACTGATGTTAGCAACTCCCAACATTTATTGTGCCCTTTTTCCACACCAGCATTAAGCAAAGTGCCTTATTATTCCCATTTTATGAGTGAGAAGATTGAGACTGAAAAAGTTAGTGTACTTTGGCTATGGTCACAGAGTTAGTAATGTTGCAGCTGGTACTTGAAACCAAGTCATGAGGATTCCAAAGACTGTCCTTAACCATTATGCTGTGCTTCCTCTGAATTTACTGAGAAATAGTCTCTTAGACCTTGACAAACGTTTCCCACATGCCCATGTGAAATCACACTGTAAGCTCAGTGGTAAAGTCAGGGGATTCTTGTCTCAGGGAGCTCCAAGGCAAGAAAATAGAATGGAGCAAGCAGAAGAAATTGCTTCTTTGACACAATTGACAAGGCAAGAGAAAAGTGCAGGAAGAGGGGGGCAGGAGCACAGTGGAAGCTATACTTATGCTGGGTTTTGAAGCATGGGTATGAGTTCTCTGTTAGTTGACCAAGACAAGTAGGATGGCTCATTTTCTTGACAACCAAGGTTACTGATAGCTACAGCAGCTGCTTGCTGATCTCTCCCTTTGGGCAGCTTTCAAGTCTTTCTGCTTCCACGGCTACCCATTTGCAGATAAATTATAAAAATCTGACTGTTGTGTTTTTTTTTCTGCTCCTCCTTAATTTCCAGATTAAAAATTTTGCTTATTCATTGCCAGTTGACTCCCTGATGTTCTAATCTTAAAACAGCAATTTCAGAGCAGGGCTCCTGTCTGCCTGAAGTGGTCCTCAGCAAGCAGGTATAGAGTTTCTGGATAAAAATGACACACTTTCTTTGAATGTAAATTCTACCCAAAGATGCAAAAGTAGACATAGCATTATCTTCACATTAGGAGACATTTAGATTCTTTATAAGAGTGAATTGAAAAAAATTGCAGGACTTAAAAATAAAAGCTTAGCTTTCCTAGAAATGTCACAGTTGACATGGGCCCTTTTTGGCATAGCAATTCCTTCTCCATTATTAGGAGATACTAAAGTGGCTGAACAGGCCTGCGATTCAGGTTTCTTGCTTCTGGGCCAACACTTGCCATCAGTCTTTTATCAGTTTAAAAGGCAAATACCCAACTTCCCTGCCGAAGGGCCCGGGTTCCTTCCCTAGAGCATGATCCAGTAGCGTCTGCTCTTTCATGGTGATGAACACCACAATAGCTCCTCATGCCTCACCAGCAATGGTTGGAGTTTGCAGTGGCTAAATGCGTTGCTCAAAATTAGAGTAATGGAGACACAACCATAAGAAACTCCCTATAGGCTATGTCAAGTCATAAAACTGCACTGCTGTGAAACCATGGCAGCAGGAAATCACTGGTGATGTGAAGGAAGCAAAATAAATATCTGCCGGGCTTTTAATTAACTGCCTCTAAATAATGAAAACGAGCAAATTAGACTCACTTTTAGTAGCAACTATCCCTGTTGATGGATAGTGTGGTGCCTGTGATGGAGACGTGTAAATCAGGCAGCAGCTCTCCAGCATTTCCTGGAAACGGTGGACCGTTTAGCCTGTGTCTGCCTTGTCCCTGGCAGACAGGCTTCAGCAGTCATGTTTGCCTTTGGGCCAGTGGAGAGGAAAATGTAAAGAAAAGGGCAGGAACAGAGGCTTCTACCCTGCCTCTAGAGTCCAGTAATAATAATAATTATTATACTACTGAGGAGACAGTTGTGATTAAGAAGGAGGTGGACTCTATGGCTAGGCCAATCTTAATTCAAATTTTGGCTTATGATTAGCTTATGACGTTTTGCAGATTTCTTAATCTCTTTGGGCTTCAGTCTCCTCATCTGTATAATTAAGAAAACTTGGTACTTGTGCAAAGGGTTATTCTAAAGCCATTGGCATATAGTAAATACTCAAGAGCTATTAAGTGGTAAAAGCAGGCACCGCCCCCCCTTGTTCATAATCTTAGAAAGGGAGAATTCAATATTTCACTGTTAGTATGATGTTAATTGTAAGTTTCTCATCTGTGTCTTGTATTAGTTTGAACAAATTTCCTAACATACCAGATTTTATTATGCACAGAAGCTGAATTTTGGCAAATTCTTTTTTTGCCTTGATTGAAATGATATGTATTTTCTCCTTTATTCCATCAATATGGTGAGCTACACTGACTGAAGTTTGTATTCTTGGGATAAATCCTGCTTAGCCATGATTCCTTTTATAGAGTTGATTAAATTTGCTAATATATATTGCTAAGAATTTTTGTATTCAATGTTCATGACAGAGGCTTTTAATTTTCTTATGATGTCTCTATCAGGTTCTGGTATGTATATGAAGGAAATTAGAGTTAAAAAAAATTGAAAAGCATTCCCTCTATTTTCTAAAAAAAAGTATGATCAATACTATTTCTTCTAATATATGATAGAATCCATCAATAAAATTATCTGGGCCTGAAATTTTCTTTTAGAAAAGATATTTTTAAAATATTCAAATTCCTTAATATATTATTTAAGTATAGTAATAAGTTTTTTCATCCACTTACTCTGAGTTCACTGTGCTTTTCTTACCTTAGCTTCTTGATTTTAGATCTTTCTTCTTTTATAATGCATGCTTTTAAAGCTATGTATTTCTAAGCACAGAATTAACTGCATTCCAGAAATTTTTATATGTATTGTTTGCATTATCTTCACATCCAATTATTTTCTAATTTTTTTTCTATTTTTTCTTTGACCCATGTATTACTTAGATGTGTACCATTAAACTTCTAAATATCTGGACCTTCTCCAGATCTCTTATTGTTTTTTTTTTTTTTTATTAAATCATAGCTGTGTACATTAATGCGATCATGGGGCACCACAGATGTCTTATTGTTAAATGTTATTGTTAACTTCTGATTTGGTTCCATTGCAGTCAGAGAATATGGTCTGTATATGTTCAGCCTTTTAAAATGCTTGAGGTTCATTTTATGGCCTACCATATAGTTGTTAGGAACATTACGGAACTTTGAGGTGAAATGAATGTGTATTCTGAAGTTACATGCAGTGTTGTATACATGTTAGTTAGGGGTTGATAGAGTTGTTTAGATTATCTGTGACTGTTGATTATTTTTTGTTTCCTATCAATTACTGAGAGTGATATTAAAATTTCCCTAGTATAATTGTATAATGTCTGTTTCACCCTTTAACTCTATCCATTTTTGCTTCCTGTGTTTGAACATACCAAGAAGAACATACTTAATGTCCTCATTTGAGAATTCAAATACCTCTGCAATCTCAGGCATAGCCTCTGTGGATGTTCCCTTAGGAAAAGGTCCTATTTTCCTGGTTCTTCCTATGTCAAGTAAGTTGCTGTGGGCGGCAGCTCAGACTCAGTTCAAAGGGCTTTCCATCTGCTCCTCCCCACATGCCCCATTCTGGTCCAGCCAGAGACAGGGGAGGAATGTGAAACAGAGTCTGGGCTTCCTCCCTAACGTCCAGGCTCTTTATCAAGGTGTTAGCTATCCTGGGCCACCTGGCCACAGCTGCCCTCAGGGCAATGGACCAGAACAGAAAACTTCCATTGCCAGTGGCTCCCTCCAAATTTCAACTCCCCTTCAAAATCTGCCTATTTTTAACCTCTCTCAGGAGCCCTTAAGTATTAGGGGGAGTGGGAGAGGTATTTTTCCAGGTTTATGACATGTTATAAAAGGGTCAATTCACCCACATTAGAGGTGAACTCCCCAGGCCCCTTTCTTACTCTCTGTCCCCCCATTTTATTAAAACATGTACAGTCCATGACATTTTACATTAATTTGAATTTCTAGCTAGAAATAGCATAATAAATATATTGACATAACTTGATATGTAATACATAATTATTAGTTTATAAAATTATTAAATAATCCTAATACATTATTATATTTATTTTAGAATATGAACATTTTCTTTATAAAAAATGACATGTTTTGAATTCTAGAGACTAACTAAATTATAAACTTTAATCCTATTGCTGAAAGACTTTTACCTTAGCAGTGAAAGCCATTTCTCAGCACATACACTTGGATTTCTACAAGTGACCAACATACTATTATTTTGAAATTCAATGTTCAATTTAAAAAATTTTTTGGATCCTTTAACAGTACCATACCAGTAATCATTAAGAGACAACACTAATTCAAGGCTGGATAACCAGTTATTTGGGTACTGGAGCTAATTGTGACTTAATCATCTGAAGAAAGTTAATGGCTATTTTTTAAAGAGGGGGCATTATCCTAAATATTAGGAATAGTGCCTAAATCAGCATAAACTAGAATAATTCTAATGTTATTGTAGACTGCATTTTCTGTGCTTTACAGCTATTTCTATCATCAGTAGCCTCTAGTGATGTGTGCTATGGATTATGTAAAGTGGCACTGTCCAACATAAACATAATTCAGGGCATACAAAAGTTATCAAAAAAAATAAGAAGTTTTTAATTTTATTTTCCATTTAAAAAGTCTTTTGAATTCAGTGTATATTTTGCATGTATAAAATATCTCAACGAGGAATTTAAATTGTCGTGAAGAATATTTTATCTGTATTTAGATTTTATGCAATTTCTAGTTGAAAAAAATTGATTCACCTACCCAAACATCCTTGCAAATTTTACAGTAAATGAATGGAGGGTCTGTTCTTAAATTTGAACTTAAAATAATATGTCTTAAAGGAAATTTAAGATCCATTTTCTTGGACACAGTAGCCGCATTTCAAGCATTCAAGAGCTATACTGTGGCTGGGGGCCTGTACACACCAGTGCAGATGTACAACATTCAATTAGTCACCCTTGGGATAAATACTTTCATCCTGTGCCTATCTGACTTCCTAAAAACACCATAGACAAGAAAACCTTTGGAAGGAAGTAGAGGAAAACTATTTTAAAACTTAGATGGTGTCTTAGTCTGTTTTCTGTTGCTTATAACATAATACTGGAAATTGGCTGATTTATTTGGAAATGGAATTAATTTGTCATACTTTGGGAGAGTGAGAAGTCCCAAGTTGAGGAACCATATCCGGCGAGGCCTTTCTTGCTGGTAGGGACTTTGCAGATTTTGACGTGGTGCAGGGCACCCCACAGTGAGAGGTCTGACTGTGCTCATTCTGGTCTCTTGTCCTCTTCTTATAAAGCCACACTCCCATTCTCATGACACCTCCTTAATCCATGAACCTCTAAATCCATTAATCCATGATTGGATTATTCATGAGCTCTCATGACCCACTCCCCTCTTGAAAGCCCCACCTCTCAACATTGCCACACTGGGAATTCAGTTTCAACCTGAATTTTGGAGTGGACAAACTTTGAAGCCATACCAACTGGGGACAACAAAGCCTTTAGGTAACTTCCGACTGGTTTAACTGTGAGGCCATGTGTCAGACCCTTGTTTGGAAGTTGAGAAAAAGGGGAAAGAAAGATTCCAAAGATTTTACCTGTCAGCATGCTTTATACCAGTTCTGTCTGAATATTAAAATCCTCCTCTGGTTAATTGAAAAAGCTGTAATGTTCAGCCCCTGTATCAGTGAGTTGAGAACTCACTGTTATTTCTTAATCTCAAGCACCTTTAATTATTTGGTGCCATGTACAGCTTCTGTTTCTGTAACTTATTGGTGAGAACCTGCACAGCAAGAACATTGTCTTAGGTTTCTGAGAACCTCAGTACCTACTAAGATTCCCTCCCTGCAGGAGGTAGATGCTTACAAAAATTTTGTTGTTAGAGATAAATGGACAGAAATTAAAAAAAAAAAAAAAAAATCATACCTCTACAGCACTTTTCACTCTCCAAGGTGTTTCAACATTCACTGCTCTCGTAAAGGACAAGTAGAAGTTACGTGAGATCCGTCTCAGGTGGTGATCATGGTGTATGGTGTGGGGCTGACTGAACAGTTGTGCAAAAGCTGTAGGCACACAATTTTTTTAATAAGATTTTTAATAAGATTCTCCCTCATTTTTAATAAGATCTCTACTCTTACTTGAAAGGCCTCCATTCCGACCTGGCAGAGGGAGACGTGTTTATTCCCATTTTATAGTTGGATCCAGGAAAGTACTTTTTGAGACACTTAGGATTTAAAACACTTCTTTGGCAAATACTAAATTTAGCCATTACAAATTCAGTCACTGTCCTTTTTGATATGATTGCATTTCTGCCCCCCTCCTCTTTCCATCTGACAACATCTGACCTGAATTGTGGACACCTCAGGATCAACTAGATAGTAAGCAGGAGGGCTGGGGGAAGTCAATAACACGGTTAGGGAACCGTGGTAGATCTAGGGCAGTGCGTGTCTGGTCTAGTCTGCCATCCCTGTCCACTGACTTCCTTAGGAAACTGTCATGAGAATTAAATTAGATGGCTTTATATAAATTACTCAACCCAGTTTCTGCCAGAGTACCTTCTCAGTTAAAAAAAAAAAAAAAAAAAAAAAAAAAGATAGTTCTGTTCTGACTACAATGTGGTGACCATAGGAGAAAGATGGTTTTATTCCCATTTTACAGATGGAGAAATGGAGGTGTGGAGAGGTTATTTTTCAAGATTACAAAAACTACAAGTGAAGCGTTATGGTTTGAATCTAAGTTTATCTGACTTTTAGGCATGGCCTTAGGCTACCCGCAATGTCTTTGAATAGCAGAATGAAATGTCTGTGTGAGGTGAGAGACATGATGGTGTCCAGGGAACAAGGTCTGGTCCCAGCAGAGTTTAGGCTGAAGCTCCTTCCACCTTGCAGCTGCAGCATTCTTCTGTGGTGGCTACATGACAGCAAGCAACTGACTCCAGAAATGAGGCTAATTCACCTTCATTGGTGTTCTCACAACACCCAGAAAAGACCCCCGTGACAACCTTTCACAACTTCACTGTATTTAACTGTTTTGCTCATCTGCCTCCTTTTTCTGTCTGCAAAGGCAGAACTGGTTTCTGATTTGTCCAAATCTCTGATTCCTAACCAGGCAGGTCAGGGCATCCAGAGAGGCAGGTTGTTTTCACTGTTGCCCGAAATAAGTCACATGTGTCATTCAATAGTAAATAGTGGCTCATAGTAAATGCTCAGTAAATGTGAGCTACAGTGATTATTGTAAATTATTAATATTAATTTTCTTCTTGTTACATTATTTATGCCTGGGAAGGTTTGATGAGTGAATAAATACAGTTTGTTTTAGTACCTAGAGACTTTCAACTCCAGAGCCACAGAGCACCAGGCTGAACAAATAACCACTCAAACTCTCTTCAAGCTCTATTTGACCAAATTATGACTACCTGAAGGGATCTCTCCAATTCTCTCAGCATATATATATGTTTTTAATACATATGATGATTAATCCATCATTTAATCATACAACAAATATTGTCATAAAAGGTTTGTTTTTCAGAAACATAATAACTGCTGTCTCACTCTTGCAAAAAGGGGAGATATTGTTCTTGGCACAAACTGTCAGAAAAATGACTTTTAAAATTAAAAAAGAGGCTTGGTGCCTGTGGCTCAAGCAGCTAAGGCACCAGCCACATACACCTGAGCTGGTGGATTCGAATTCAGCCTGGGCCCACCAAACAATAATGACAGCTGCAACCAAAAAATAGCCAGGCATTGTGGTGGGCGCCTGTAGTTCCAGCTACTTGGGACGTGGAGGCAGGAGAATCGCTTGAGCCCAGGAGTTGGAAGTTGCTGTGAGCTGTGATGCCACAGCACTCTACCCAGGGTGACAGCTTGAGACTCTGTCTCAAAAAAAAAAAAAAAAGAAAAAAATTTTTTAAAAAGAGTATGTTTTCTTTTGCTTAATTCCAAGTAGATAGAAAGCTATAAGTGGTGATAACTTCCTTCCCTCTCTTGTTTCTATTGGGAACTAAAGTAACTTGTCAATATGCACCTACCTGCTCATAGGTCAGAAGGCAGAATTTATAATAACTGTAATAATAAAACAGTAGATAGAACCTTGCGCTCCCCACAGCTCTTTCACATTTACCATGTCATCGTAGCCTCATGGGACTTTCAGGATTAGGCATGGTCAGTGTTCCCAGCTGTAATGAAGGGGAACTTGGAAACCACTGAAAGTCACTCGTCTGAGAAGGGCAGCGATGGGACTCAGCCCCAGCACTGTCTGAGCATCCGCCCACCCAGACATGTGAAGGAGCACCCAGTAGGACCTCCAGAGAACTCTTCCCTTTAGCATTCTACTACGAAGTGGGAGGGCTTAAGTCAACTTTTTGTGAAAATATAGATTTATTTCTAAGTTCAGCCCTAATTTGATATTCTGGACATGATTACCTCTCGATGTGATTAGCATTTGTCCTCTCCCATTTTATCATATTTAAAGCAACTATAGATGATTCCTCATAGAGGTGGACTTTAAAACTTCTCCTGCCCAGCCGTCGGGCAGAGGGGTTAGGGTTGACTGTCTGCCAGGTATGTGCTAGGGCGGGTGGCACATGCTACTGAGGTCCTGTGCTCTGTCTGGAGGGAAGTCCAGCTTTACCAGACTCATCCTTTTCCTCAAACCTAGGGTGTAGACTCAGCTGGTTTGTTCCAAGTGGACTGTTTGAGGTGAGGTAGTTCTGGGTGGTATATGCCTGATCCGCTTAGAATAGGTTATGTAACTCCTCTGACTCTTGTCCAGTGAAGGTCATTAGTCACTGAAATGAGCAAAAACAGTCACACTGAAACATTCCTCTCACGGGTCATTACCAGCCCTGGGATCGTGAGATGATGCAAATGCACAGGGTGCTGTCGTTGGCCAATGATGTTCAGGGAAATGTGTACATAAACTGTGGTTGATAGGTGCAAGGTGCTTCAAGGAGTCAGATTGCTTTTAATGACATACGTGATGTTCAAAGTATTTCCAGTGGTGAGCTGATTTCCACATTCAGCCTTTTCCGTTTTTAATCAGGAGCAAAATTTGTCAGAAATATGTGACTTTTCTTCAACATAATGACAACAATAAAAGCTAACCAGTACACAGTGTTTACTCCATGCAAGGTAAGTGTTTTGTGTGTATTAACTTACTTAATCCTCCCAACAATAAACAACTCTATGAGGTTATTATTATTTTGAGTCAAATCTCACTCTGTCATCCTGGGTAGAATGCTGTGGCATCATAGATCACAGCAACCTCAAACTCCTGGGCTCAAGTGATCCTCTTGCCTGAGCCTCTCGAGTAGCTGGGAATACAAAGGTGCTCCACTACTCCTGGCTAACCTTTTTTTAGTAGAGAGAGGGTCTCACTCTTGTGCAGGCTAGTCTCAAACTCTTGAGCTTAAACGATACACCCAATTCTGCTTTTCAGAGGGCTAGGATTAAGGGTGTGAGCCACCGCACCTCGTTGGTAATTATTATTAATATCATCCCATTTTAGGGACGAGGTAACAGCACAGGGAGGTAGTTAACTTGCCTGAGGTCATATAGGTAGCTTATCACAGAACTAGAATTCCAACTTGGCTGGTATAGCCCAAGATTTGGATGAAGGTATGGAAATGAAGTTCCCTACCCACAACAGTTTATGATATGAATGTAAAATTCGGCCTAGATACTCTCCCTACAAATGTCCTTGCTATGAAATACAAAGCAGATTGGTTGCTGTAAGGTTGGGAGTTCTCTTCAAGGTGATGAGTCATGTTTTGAGCATTGGGAAAAGGATATAGATAGATGCATAAGCTGGCTAGAAACTATGGTTGGTCAATTATAAGAACAGCAGTTCTCAAGTTGTTTTGGCCTCATGACCTCTTTGCACTCTTTCGTATTATTCAGGACCCTCAAGAGCTTTTCTTTATGTGCATTATGTCTATCAACATTTACTGTATCATCAATTTAAACTGAGAAACTTTCAAATGCTTGATTTGTTTAGGAATAATAATGAACTCATTATAGGTTAATAAAAGTAACATAGTTTGGCAAGTAATACATTTTCCCTAACAATAGATTAGTGAGAAGATGGCATTATTTACATTTTTACAGCCTCTTTACTATTAACAGGAAACAGTTAGATCTCTTATCTGCTTCTGCTTTAATCTGTTGTGATATATTATTTAAGTTGCAGTATGTAAAGAAAATATGCCCTCACCAGGATATGTAGTTGGGAAGGGGAAACTATTTTAATGATTTCTTCAGACAAGTATAGATAATATTCTCTACTATTATACTAGAATTCCACAAGTAATAGAGAACATAAATTTATTTCTTACAGTTCTGGAGGCTGAGAAGTCCAAGATCAGGGAACTGGAGTCTTCAGTGTGTGTTGAGGGTCCATTTCCTCACTGTAACCTAACATGCCAAAAGGGACAAGGGATTTATCTGGAGCCTCTTTTACAGGGGTCCTCAAACTGCGGCCCACGGGCCACATGAGGTGGTGTGATTGTATTTGTTCCTGTTTTGTTTTTTTACTTCAAAATAAGATACCGTTTCGGCATGCCGAAAAAACTCGGCTTATCCTCGCGTATATATGGTATGTGCAGTGTGCATAGGAATTTGTTCATAGTTTGTTTGTTTTTTTAAACTATAGTCCGGCCCTCCAACAGTCTGAGGGACAGTGAGTTGGCCCTCTGTTTAAAAAGTTTGAGGATGCCTGCTCTTTTATATAAGATCACTAATCTCATTCCTGAGGGCTCTGTCCTCACAATCTGACCAACTCCCAAAGGTCTCTTTACATTATGGGATGTTTGGTTTCAACATATGAATTTTGGGGGACATAAACTTTCAATCCAATGCTCATTTACATTTAAATCCATTAGACTATCTTACACTTTGAACATTTTACCCTATAGAGTACTGTGCAACATTACGCATTTGTTGTTTGGAACATACTGGTTCATTGTTAAGTAGATCTTTCAAAAGTTGACCTATTTCATTCTAAAATATCAAAAAGTGACATATGACAGTCATATTCATTAATATCACTATACATCTCATCAGAAAAGTATTAAAATATTGGAAAGTTGTTAAACTCTCAGTGGCAAGCAACAATTTTCCAAAATTGAAAGCTCAAATTGTATCATTGGCAAAGAAAAGAATTATAAACTGTCAGTTCTTTCTCCTTGAAGTGACGGGCTTACTTCAAACAACGTCTGCCAGGCACTCAAGTTTGAATAAACATAGTTTGTCTGTCAATCATTCTTTTAAGTAAAAAATATCATTCCATGGAAAATGTTCCTAGTTCACAATTAACTCTGATCACACAAATGCTTTTCCTAGAGAAAAAGCACACTCGGCCTCACCAGGTGCTTTATGTGCATTTGTTATTTTGTCTCAGAGAATATTAAAAAGTCATGAACTGAAAGGTTAAGAATTAACAAAACTCATAATATAATTTATTGTATTGTTTTAGTCACTCTTTAGTGAAATTGACTTTTTTAAGACAGGGAATATGTTGTGGTGATAATGCAGTTAGGTGCTGCTAAGGCACTTGCACTTTTATTTGCTATTGCATTTATGTCCTCAGTGCAAGTATCAACACAGTGGAAAAGTCAAATAAGATCTTCATATTAGTCTAATGATCATTTTGACTTTGTGGCTCCCTAGAAAGGGTCTTGAGTACTCCAAGAGCCTATATACATTGCACTTTGAAAGCCATTGTCCTACAACAGTGGTTCTCAAACTTCCTAATGCCATGATCCTTTAATACAGTTCCTCATGTTGTGGTGACCCCCAACCATAAAATTATTTTCGTTGCTACTTCATAACTGTAATTTTGCTACTGTTATGAATCATAATGTCAATGTCAATATACATAATGTCAATATCTGATGTATTTAGGTGACCCCTATGAAAGGGTCATTTGACCCCTAAAGGGGTCGCGACCCACAGGTTGAGAACAACTGTCCTAGAACATCACACCAAGTGCTAAGTTCCAGGAGAGAGTGAAGGGAGCACTGGACCCGGTCCTTGATCGGTTTCCTGCTGCCAGAGTGGTCTTGGATGAACCATTCAACCTTTCCAAGGCTCTGTTCTCATTTAAAAAATGAAATCAACACAATTTGTTGTTCAAGGATATTCAAGGGAAAAAGCAAAATATGTTCTAAAAATAAACTTATTTTTATTTCAGATTTGTATGAGGGTACAAATGATTAGGTTACATTGTTTGTATTTCTAAAGTAAAGTTCAAGTTACAGTTGAAAAAGAAATTATGAAGGAGACCCCCCTGGCAATTGCAGAAACACTGAAGATAAATAAATGGGACATTACCAAGTTAACAAGCTTCTGCTAAGGGTCCAACAACTAAAGCAGATTGACAACCTACAGAATGGGAGAAAATATTAGCATGCTACAAACCTGACAAAGGGCTGACGACGAGAATCTACACAGAACTCTAATCAATATAAAAAGAGCAAATAATTCCATTTATAAGTATGCAAGAGACTTGAGCGGAATCTTCTCTGAAGAAGTCAGACAAATGACTAACAAACACATGAAGAAATGCTTATCGTTCCTGAACATCACAGAAATGCAAATCAAAACTAATCTGAGATAACACCTAACCCCAGGGAGAATAGCCCACATCACAAAAATCCAAAGCTGCAGATGCTGGCGTGAGTGTGGAGAGAAGGGAACACTCTAAAAATCAATTTAAAGGTTTTTCTCCCCAAGTATCTCAGGAGGTGTGTGATGGCTGAGGAGAAGGTTATAGTGAGATATGGACTGAGGGGCTGCAGCGGTCATGGCCCCTCAGGTGCAACAGAGGCTTGTCTAACCTCACAGGGCTCTTGCCAAAGCCCAGTTCAGGCAATGTGGGCCACAGCGCGTGTGAGAGGGCAGCCAAGGCTTCATGGCCGAGTGCTGCTGGCCTCACAGGCATGCTCATCTGTATGTTGAGCAATATTCCTAGTTCCTAGTATGCCAGCTTTCCCACCCAAGAAAGGATATCGGAAAGAAGATTTTGGAAGTGATATCTTTACATGGAAACCATTAGGTCGGATCTTTTACTTTTAAGTTCACTATCCTCCCCCTGCAGTGCTTTATTAGTGACAACGAATTCTAGCGACAGCTCTCACAAAAGATGAAGACAGCCCAGTCTTTCATAGGCTGGTTCTGAGAACTGCGGTTTTAAATATTCTTCTTAGGACTTCATTTTGGTACTTTTCTTTCACAGTCTCTCTCTCTCAACTTGTCATGGTGTTTCAATTTGCAGTTTGGGATAGTTCTAAGTGAAAAAAATTTTTTAATTATTAACCTGAATTTTGCCACATATCTTTATGTTATACAATGCCAGTTTCCAATGTAAATGTAAGAGCACTTTACTGGCATGCATAATCACCAAAATTACAGAATTTGTATTTTGTGGGTCATATATGGATATGTATTTAATTCTTTCCAGAGTAGTGTAAATGTTACACAGAACAAACTCTACTGTTCTTACTTCACTTTTTTATATATGTGCATTCTACCAGCACTCTATTTTTGAGCTTACTGATAATAAGGGCAGTTCCCTGCTACCCCAGCCCACCCCACCACTGAAAAAGAAGCTATGTATGGGTTGTCTGGTCTTTCCTTTTCCTCTCTGCCGTCATTTTTTAGCATGAGTGGATGGCTAAGACAGAAAGTAACATGAATAAGAAAGGATACAGCAGGGTTCCTTGAATGTTCCTGCTTCTTGGTTTGGCACTGCCTTCTTTCTGCATTTGAAACAAGTTCTAGTTCAAAGGGAAAGTGTGGCTTCTTGAGGAGATTGGTTTCCTGATCACTTAATTGAAGGCATAGCATGCTTATCTTATTCTTGTTAAACTCCCACAAGCACAGCAAGCTGAGGGTCCCCTGAATTGTGAATGTTACCTGTGAATGGGCAGCAAGACACTGTGGACATACATATCTCCTCTGCTCATGACATAATCCATTGTCCCATTTACAAAGCACAAGTTCAAAAATAAAATTATAAATAATTTTAATATGGAGACAGTAGAGTTTTCAACCTAGCTCAGGGCGCTTCTGAGCACAGGGCTCTGGGTGACTCTCAGGTGACAGGCCCATGATACTGGCCCTGTGCCATGGCCTTCACCCCTGCCACACTGGACTCTGTGGTCCCTTTGGCTCACATGCTCCTTGCTGCTGCTGGGTCTAAGGCAGTGGTTCTCAACCTTCCTAATGCAGCGACCCTTTAATACAGTTCCTGTGGGTCACGACCCACAGTTTGAGAACTGCTGGTCTAAGGCATGCTGCTCCCTTTGCCTGAAACATGACTCTCTCCTCATGGCCCAGGTGTCTTCCATTTTCTCTTCTGGTGATCTCAGCCTAGCCATCACAACCTTAGAGAAGCTCTCCCTGCCCTTCTTGACCACATGGCTCTCCTTCCATGTACATATCCCAACTGCCATATTTATTTCGTGTGATTCTTTGACTGCTTACTTCCCTTCCCTATACACTGCAAGCAGCTTGTAGTCCAGCACTGGGGCTGATCTTCACCACTGTGTGGCACATAGACCTAATAAATATGTGTAAGGTGAATGAATGGAGAAATAAATGAATGCATTTTTTTGCAACCTAAATGCAAATGTCAGGTGCAGATGTGGGATAAATAAGGGTGACATGAATTCTAGGTTTTGTTCAAAAGGGAACTAATTCTGTCTCAGATGGAGCTGGTGAAAACTAAGTCAGCATTGGTTATCCTTGTTTACTTTCCTGTTTTTTCTAGTAGATAAGGGATACTTGGGGGTAAGGTATCCTTATGTTTTAAGGTACTTGAGTTTGTCCTTGTGTCTGTAGCCCTGGGACTCAGTTCTCAAAAAAAAAAAAAAAAAAAAAAATTAGTTCTACTGAATTGAATGGAATTGAATTCAGTTAGATGGAAATGTGTCGCCCTGACATTATCTTCTTCCCCTGTGCCTCCACTTCTCCTCTTTCTCCTCTCCCTCTTTCCTCTCCTTGTCTCTTGTTGGGAATTTCTGTGTCTTGAGAACTGCTATAATCATGATTGGATATTTCCAACAGAAGATTACTCTCATCCATTTTAGGTTTAACTTGACTCTTCAAAGAAAAATGATTCGCCTTATAACTATGGCAGTGGTTGGGCTCTCAAGAGAAGGTCCCTGAAATAGTCTGGGCACATTCTCATGTTGGCACTCATCTTAGGATAGACTCACAAGGCACTTTAGAACTATATCCATTCAACTCCAGCTAATTCAGGAAGAAATTAAACTTGATGATTGGATAAAAGCTATTCTCCTGCCTTAGAGGCTACAGAACTAGCCTGGTCAGAATGGGCAGTACAGAAATGCTGAGCAATCCTAAACAACAGCTGCTAATGGGAACCAGCCTTCTTATTAGAACTAAGTCCACAACCTGTCTGCCTTGTCCATTATTCTACAACGGCACTTGCAAAGTAGCCAGAAGGGGAGGCAGTGAAAATGGAATGTTCATAATGAAACTCTGAGGATCAATGAAATAAAAAAATAAAAGCCTACAGGTAAGATTGGTATTGATTGAACATCTTAGAAAACATTGTTAGTAAGAGATTAGGGCATGCTTCCTGTATGTAAAATGGGGGATTTGTTCTCTTGAGTGAGACTTCAATTGGAATATGGTATATTCCTGGGAGCAATACTCCAGCTGGTTCTCTTAGAAGTTATGAGGCTATTTGGAGATGATGTGGAGAAGTAGAAAGTGCACAGACATAGGAATCAACAATTCATGGGTTTAATTCCCAAATTTAGCTCCATGACCTTCAGCAAATAATTAGTCTTTCTCATCTTTTTTTTGTTTGTTTGTTTTTTGTTTTTATAAATTAGCACAAAAAATACCTGCCTTGGAGTACCTGGATGGGATAGAAAGCTCGGTCCCTGGCCAGAGCAGCTGTGCAATCACATTACTCCCTCTCCTTCTAGAGTCAGCTCCTATGAACAGCTGGGCAGGGCCCAGACAAGGGTGAGGCAAGAAGGCACTTGGGTTTGCCAAAGAGTGAGACCTCCTCAAAGTGTGCACTATAGGTGTTGGGGGTTGGAGCTCCGGTTCCCTGAACCCAGTTGACCTAGTTCAATTACTTAAGCTGACCTAGAAACTTCAACCAAGGCATGGTGGTAATCAAAAGCAAAAGTGAGTGGGAACTGAAAATAAAACTGGAGTGGCACAGGCAGTGTAAATAGAAAGTAAAAGTAACCTGCACAAGTTTCAGGGTAACAAAGGGAGATTTTAATTAGGATGAACAAAGATAAAGTTTAGAGAACTTCCAATGAGATTTGGAAGTGGGTCCCTCTCATGAAGGAGGAAAGATGAGAGAGATGAGGCACAAAGGTGCTCAGCAGCATAAATATTCTGTTTGAAATTGGTTGCAAGTCTTTCACTGGCTTCTCTGTGCCTCCAAGAAGTATTGCCCTTTTCTATTGGACATTGCTTACCTACGTTACTTCATACCCACATTCTCGTGGGCCCTCCAGACTTCCTGGTTCAGCAGGCCAGGTTTTCCTCCCACCCCACCTTGAAGCCCTTTTCTTAGTGTCCATTGTCAATAGGTACCTAACTGGTCTCAGCAGTGCAGCTGGAACAATGACAGACCAGGTTGGTACACATCAGGGTCGATGCCCTCCTCCTCAAAACCATCTCCTGGACCATATTATAAGGACATAATAGAGACTCAGAGAGGCAACACAATTTGACTTAAGCAGATCAGTGAGGGACAGGCCCAGAATGTAAAGCAAGGCCTCCCAGCTCTAACCCTCAGTTTTGTTCCCCAGCAGCTGTAGCTGAGCTCTTTCCTGCCTATATCTCATGGCAATCACACACCCTTGGCACTATAAATGGCCTCTCTGGACATCTACACATCATCTTTCCAACAAATCTGTCAATTATGACAATGTGGGAAGAGGACAAGTCTCAAATTTTCAGCACTTCCCAAGGCATTTACTGTAGGGAATGCTTACAGTTGGGTTCAATAAATAAAAATCTATTGATTGAGAGGAGAGAAATATTCTCACAGCCTTATAATTTTATTACAGAAAAATAGTTATAATAATCATTAGCCCAGCTGAAGGGGAGAAATGAATTCATTTCACCACATGTTCAGCTCTTTAAGAAGTTAGCTTTTCAGGCTCCACAGGACTTTGGGACTCACCTAGACTCACCTCCACCATTTCAGAAGAGAAAATTACACTGGGAAAAGTGGTGGATGGAGAGACATAATAGGTGGGGGAGGTAAAGGGAATTTTGCTGCAATAATGTAGAGTATTTAAATCATGAGTAAAGAGATAAAGGAAGGCAGGAGGCTAGAACTGACAGCAAACTGAATACAAACATGCAGGAGCAAAGACTGGGCCTGAGGCGCAGGCTCTGGGAACTCAAAATAGCTTCTCTTCCACAGGGGAATTTAGCAAGAACAGAAACAAATTCCCGTAAAGTTGTTCTGTTCTTTTCTGTCAGTAACATCAATCAGGGGCGGGGCTGGAACTGAGTGAACATCCCCCAGCCTCCATCAATTGCCCGAGGTTGTCAGGCCTCACCTCCCCCTACTGGATAGAGGCATAGCACAGTGGCCTGGCTGAGAAGAAATAGATTTCCTTGTGATTCAGGCAGATGCGAACCCCTGGAGTATTTGTTCACTAGAGGCAACTGGGTCACAGCCCAGTAGGGCTTATCAGTGACTGGGTGTGACAGAGGTACAAGGTGGGGAAGGAGTTATCAACCTTCTCAGACTTATCCATTTGCGGGGTGGGTCCTCCTAACTCCACGGAGCACCAGAACAAGCCATATCTGAGTTGTCACCAGACCCCTGCGATCCAGTTGCCAGAGACCTTCTAAACTCTCCCACCTGAGACAGGTGCTGACTGAGAGAATTGATTTGGACCTTTTGAACTGAACCAATCATCCAAGGACTATTCAAGTGATGCCCTGCCCTGGGTGTGGTTGTAGAAAGGATTGATTTTCCTTTTCCAATTGTTCCCTGTGGGGGGCGGGGTTACTTAATGCTGGTTTTTCTCCACAGCTGACACTTCAACCCAGAGTAACTGTTTCACTAGGGTTGAACAGAGATCAGCTGAAAACAAGACATAACTTAGCCCCACCACACCAAACAGGTCCCCAGTTTCTCAGGCCATAGCACCGTACAGGTCCTCGACAAAGCTCCTGGGGAAAAATCAAACAGTGTAAAACAATCATGGGGTGGAATCAGTGGGAAAACTCTGGTAACATGAATAATCAGAATAGATCAACCCCCCCCCCCCAAGGAAAGATATGGCAGATGTAACTGAAGATCCCGTTTATAAACAGCTGGCTGAGATGTCAGAAATCGAATTCAGAATTTGGATTGCAAACAAGATTAATAGAATGGAGGAAAATTTGGAAGTAGAAATTCAAGGAGCAATTCAAAAGTCAGAATTAGAAATTTGAGGAGAAATTCAAAAGTTGTCTCAAGAATTTAATGAATTTAAAGACAAAACCACCAAATATATTGATGCACTGAAGCAAGAATTTGCAGCCCTCAAAGATCTGAAAAATACAGTAGAATCCCTCA
>CAUYPK010153005.1:0-13062 GCA_963574355.1 Loris lydekkerianus
TAAACAGAGATGGGGAGAGGATATCTTCCCCTTGAATAATAGTCCTAAGCTCTCTAGAGCTCTTTTCACTCTCAATTTTCTGACTCTCAGCAACAATGGAAAGACAACTGCAGAACACCATGGGACATCTCTCATTCATCCACCATCCTCTCCAATACAACAATCTCTTCTTTATAGAAAACCTGACATGTCAGAGTGGAAGCCTGGTTATGTACTGCATTGGGGACGGGTTATGCCCATATTACAGACCATCAAGAGATGCAGTGGTTACCCGCCTGCTGGATTAAGCCTCGACACGAGCAGGACACTTTGCCAGCACCTTAACAAATTTGTTTTCACTCACTTTTCTTTTCTTCACAGGATTTTTGGAGCCTAGGTAATTTCATAATAGAGAAACCCTGGCTCAGTCTCCTCTGTGGGAACTCTAGCTGCCTCTCCCATATCACTGTCCATCTTCAGCAGGAAGCAGTTAAGAGACCTCAGCGTCCTATTTCCCTAAGAGGCAGTTGGAGCTTCTGTGCAGAGTGGGAAGATTGATACAGGGTTTCATTATTTTGGGCTGAATAACAAGCCCCAGGTTAACTTTGTATGCCTCTTCTAAACCTTTGAAGGGTAAGACAACAAAGACCTCGAACAGCAGGCTTCAGGATAACGGTTATACTGGTATAGGCTAAGGTAATAGAATTTCACTTGTTGGATTTGCATTTGTTTCAGTTAAGCGCCTGATTTTTACTTAAAGTTATACTGCTCTTTGGAAAGGGTCTGAGTTCAGTACAGCCCTTTCCCCACCTAACGTTAACTTTTGGGTGGTGGTTAATACTTCCCAGGGAAGCATCATGAGGCCCTATGGGTCAGCCCATACCATGTAGTTGGGTGGCGATTAGCACAAAGGGGACATGTTTTCCCCTATGCCTAGTTTGGCTAAAATAGTTTCCCTTATACCCA
The DNA here is from genome assembly GCA_963574355.1 of Loris lydekkerianus. Lineage (NCBI taxonomy): Eukaryota > Metazoa > Chordata > Mammalia > Primates > Lorisidae > Loris > Loris lydekkerianus. The sequence continues at coordinate 946 of CAUYPK010153005.1, forward strand.
GATTAGTTCCATTGGTGTAATTCTGTGTTATACTTATATGCTCCTTTGTTTCTTTTACTTAGCAGGAAGGTGAGGAGAACGACTGAAATAACCAATGACAGATTTTCTCCCTTGCCTATCCAGAAATGTCTTTAATACACTAGAGGAAGGAAATGTAGAGGACGCCAAGAGCCAGACGACCTCTGAGCAGGATGATTTGCAGCTGGGGAACAGACCGTCGGGCGTCTCGTCTGCAGGTGCTCTTTGCGGAGAAAGAGCCCGAGCCCATGGTGATCTTTAGGCACGCAGTCATTGTCTAACACTCCCCTCACCTGTCTTATGCTGTGTCAATAAAAGGCTATTGTGGAGGTTGCTTGGAGCTACCCTGCAATCAAGGTTAGCCCCCCTCCTGCAAGCTTGTACTTCTAATCCGCCTCACGCCTGGTTCCTTCCTGTGCGATCAACACCATAGGAGCCACTAGGGGCTGTGACATTAAATACCCACATCCAGAAATCAGAAAGAGCGCAAATCAAATCATCTCAAGGAACTGGAAGAGGAAGAGGAATGCAATCCCAAACCCACCAGAAGAAAAGAAATAACCAAAATCAGATCAGAACTAAATGAAATTGAGAACAAAAGAACCATTGAGAAGATTAATGAAACAAAAAGTTAATCTTTGAAAAGATAAATAAAATCAACAAACCCTTGGCCAGATTAACCTGAAACTGAAAAGTAAGATGTCTAATAACCTCAATCAGAAACCAAAAAATGGGAAATAATAGCAGGTAACCACAGAAATACCATCAAAATACCATCACTGATATGATGGTGTTCATATCACACATTCATACTCACACAATATTACAAAAGTCTCTATGCCCAGAAATTTGCAAAAGTGAAGGAAAGAGACAAATTCCTGGAATCACACTACCTCCCTAGACTCAACCAGGAAGAAGTAGAACTCTTGAACAGACCAATATCTATTACAGAAATTGAAACAATTAAAAAGCTTCCAACAAAAAAAAAGTCTCGGACCAGATGGTTTCACACCAGAATTCTACAAACCTTTAAAGAAGAGCTTGTACCCCTATTTCAGATCTATTCCAAAACATTGAGAAGGAAGGAATGCTCCCCAATTCATTCTATGAAGCAAATATCACCCTGATATCAAAACCAGGAAAGGACATAATAAAAAAAGAAAACTACAAACTAATACCATTAATGAATCTTGATGCAAAAATACTTGGTAAAATCTTAGCAAACAGAATTCAGCTACACATCACAAAACAATCAATCATGACCAAGTGGGCTTCATCCCAGGGATGCAAAGCTGGTTCGATGTATGCAAACCTATAAATGTAATTCACCATATAAACACAAGTAAAACAAAGACCATGTGATACTCTCAATGGAAGCATTTGATGAAAAGCACTGGACAAAATTCAGCCTCCTTTTTTGATAAGAACCCTTAAGAAAATTGGCATAGATGGGGCATTCCTTAAACTAATAGAAGCCATCTATGACAAACCCACAACCAACATGATGTTGAACAGAGAAAAATTGAAAGCATTCTCCCACTTACAACTGGAACTAGACAAGTATGCCTGCTATCACCACTAATTTTCAACATAGTGCTAGTCCTAGTCGATGCAATTAGACCAGAGAAGGATATGAAGGGTATCCAAATGGGGACAGAGAAGTTCAAACTATTGCTCTTCACTGATGATATGATCTAATACATAGAAAACTCTAAGAACTAAGAAAATCCTAAGAACTCAACCATGAGACTCCTGGAATTGATCGAGTAATATGGCAACATCTCAGGTTATAAAATTGATGTACAAATCAGTAGCCTTCATATAAACCAACAGTCAAGCTGAGAATCAAATCAAAGACATAATATCCTTCACAGTAGCATGAAAGAAAATGGCATACCTTGGGATATACTTAACAAAGAATGTGACGATTGCCACAGATAGAACCATGGTAACATGAGAAAAGAAATTGCAGAGGGGCGGCACCTGTGGCTCAAAGGAGTAGGGTGCTGGCCCCATATGCCGGAGGTAGCGGGTTCAAATCCAGCCCTAGCCAAAAAAAAAGAAAAGAAAAAAGAAAAAGAAAAAAGAAAAAATTGCAGAGGATGCTAACATATGGAAGAACATATCCACATGCCTTGGAAGAATCAACATTGTTAAAATGTCTATACTACCCAAAGTAATGCAATCCCCATTAAAACACCAATGTCATACTTTTAAAGATCTTGAAAAGATAGCTCTACTTAGCTCTACTTTTTGTATGGAGCCAAAAACCAAAAAAACCCACAACAATAACAAAACCAAAATAGCCAATTTGCAATTCTGCAAATTAAGAACAAATCTGGTGGCATCACTTTACCAGACTTCAAGTTATACTACAAGTCTACAGAGATCAAAACAGAATGGTACTGCCATACAGACATAGATTTATGGAACAGAATAAAGAATCTAGAAATGAAATCATCCTCTGATCTTTGATGAAGCAAACAAAAGCATACTCCAGGGGGAAAAAATCGGTATTCAATAAACAGTGTAGGGAGAACTGGTTAGTCACATGTAAAAGTTTGAAACTGAACCTGCACCTCTCACCACTTATAAAAATTAACTCACAATACGGGCAGCGCCTGTGGCTCAAGGAGTAGGGCATCGGCCCCATATACTGGAGGTGGTGGGTTCAAAACCTGGCCCTGACCAAAAACTGCAACAATAACAACAAAAAAATTAACTCAGAATAGATAAGAAACTATAAAAACCCTAGAAGAAAGCATGGGAAAAACTAAATCTTATCAGCCCAGAGAAAGAATTTATGAAGAAGACCCTTGTACTTCTATGGCAATTATAGCAACACCAAAAATAAATAAATGGGACTGATAAAGTTTAAGATGCCTCTGCCCAGCTGAGGCCACAATCAACAAAGCAAAGAAACAACTTACAGAATAAAAGATATTTGCATGCTATGAATTCAGCAAAGAACTAATAACCATAATCTACAAAGAACTCAAGCAAATGAAGAAAGTTCAAACAACTCCGTTACAAGTTTGCCAAGAGACATGAACAGAAACTTTTCTCATGGCTCAGCGCCTGTGGCTTAAATGGCTAAGGCGCCAGCCACATACACCTGAGTTGGCGGGTTTGAATTCCGCCTGGGCCCGCCATACAACAATGACGGCTGCAACCAAAAAATCGCCAGGCTTTGTGGCAGGCGCCTGTGGTCCCAGGTACTTGGGAGGTGGAGGCAGGAGAATCGCTTGAGCCCAGGAGTTGGAGGTTGCTGTGAGCTGTGATGCCACAGAACTCTACCCAGGGTGACAGCTTGAGGCTCTGTCTCAAAAAAAAAAAAAAGAAAGAAACTTTTTTCATGAGTACAGACAAATGGTCAACAAACGTGGGAAAATGTTCATCATTTCTAATCATCCAAGAAATGCAAATCAAAACCTCTTTGAGATGTCACAGTTCACATCAGCAGATCTCAAAGCAACAGATGCTGGCCTGGGTACAGGAAGCACTCGTGCGCTGTTGGGGAGACCACAAACTAATACAGCCTCTGTGGAAAGAAGTATGAAGATTCCTCAAAGAACTAACAGTAGACCTGCCATTTGATCCTACAATCCCATTACTACCCCCTACCCAAAAGAAAAAAGTCACTTTACCATGAAGACTTTTGCCTTTGAATGTTTATAGCAGCACAATTCACAACTACAAACAACCCAGATGACTTTGACATGAATGGATTAAGAAACTGTGGCATATGTATACCATGCAACACCATTCACCATATAAAACTGAAATTTTGTATATTTTGTAGCAAACTGGATGGATTTAGCATTCTCCTAAGTGAAGTATCACAAGAATAGAAAAACAAGCACTGTATGTGCTCAAAAGTAAATTAACAACTACATGCTCATGGCTCGGCACCCCTAGCTCAGTGGTTAGGGCGCCGGCCAAAAGCACTGGGACTGGTGGGTTCGAACAATGACAACAGTAACAACAAGAACAAAAAAATAGCCAGGCATTGTGGCAGGCGCCTGTAGTACCAGCTACTTGGGAGGCTGAGGCAAGAGAATTGCTTAAACCCAAGAGTTTGAGGTTGCTGTTAGCTATGATGCCATGGCACTGTACTGAATGCAACATAGTGAGACTCTGTCTCAAAAACGAACAAACAGACAAACAAAAAATAACCCTAAACGCCTACATGCTCATGTGGGAGAAAAACTCAATTAATATCAAGTGGGGGAAAGGGGGAAAATGTTGAGTAAATTCCTACCCATTGGGTACACTGCAGGGGTATACAGCACACTTCCTTGGAGAAGGACATATTACTATTTGGAATGTGACCTTACAAAAGCAAACTATGCAGCCTAATTGTATGTACCCCCATATTAATCTGAAATTTGAAAAAAGAAAATAAACTATCTGATTAAAACATGGGCCAAAGGCCTTAACAAATATTTTACCAGAGAAGACATACCGACAGCAAATGAGCACAGGAAAGATGCCACACATCATATTTATTTATGGAAATGCAAATTAAAATGCACTATTTATCTCTTAGAATGGCCAAAACTCAGAAAACTGACACCACCAGATGCTAGAGAGGATCTAGCCTTCATCCACTTGCCCACTCACCCACTCACTTAGATATGTATCTATCTGTCCATTCATCTGTCGGATGGTTGTACAACAATGTGAATGTACTTAATGCACGAAATTGTGTGATGTCTGATTTGTCGGATGAATGGACAGATTGATACATACATAAGTAAGAGGGTGAGTGGATGATTGGGTGGATGTGTAGATGGGTGGGTGGATGGATGGATAGAGAGAGAGGGAGATATATACACATGTAGGTGAGTGGATAAATGGATGGATGGATGGATGGATAGATGGATGGTTGGATGGATGGATGAATGGATGGATGGATAGAGAGAGAGGGGAAGATATATAAACACATAGGTGAGTGGATAAATGGATGGATGGATGGATGAATGGATGGATGGATGGATGGATGGATGGTTGGATGGATGGATGCATGAATGGGTGGATGGATAGATGGACGGTTGGATGGATGGATAGATGGATGGATGGATGGTTGGATGGATGGATGCATGAATGGGTGGATGGATAGATGGATGGTTGGATGGATGGATAGATGGATGGATGGATGGATGGATGGATGGATGTATGGAAGGTTGGATGGATGGATGGATAGATGGTTGGATGGATGGATGGATGGATGGATGGATGGATGGATGGATGGATTGATGGATGGATGGACGGTTGGATGGATGGACAGATGGATGGATGGATGGATGGATGGATGGATGGATGGATGGATAGTTGGATAGATGGACGGGTAGTGAGACAGATGGATAGATGAAAAGATAGATAACCTCCCATTGGTTCTGTTTCTCTGGAGAACCCTAACTAACAGGCAGCAAGGTAGTGATTGAAATGCAGGCTGATATCAACATTCTGTCCCAGTCCTTCCCACACATGGCCCCCCTGAGCCAGATAAGGCAGGCACACAGAGGTCATCTGAAACCTCGCTGTGCTAGCTGTGGCCTGTGTGGCAGCAGAACTTGGCCAATACTGACCTGGGAGCCAATCAGACCTGCGGAGACTCAGGGCGCTGCCAAGTCTTACTGAGCCAGCAGCCGTCTGGTGACAAACCTGGAGGTTTAGGCCTGATGGTCCTTATCCTCCCTGACCCAGCTGGCCTGTGCTCATCCCCACAGAGCAGGCACAGAATAAATTTTGATGGAGTGCTTAGTTGATCTATGCCCTGTCCCTGATATTTAGAATTTGTCCTTCCATACACTGTATATTTTATTTCCAGTCGAGACATCTATTTTATTGTGGTAAAAATATATATAACATAAATTTATCATGTTAACTGTTTTTAGGCACACATTTTTGTGCATTAAGTACATTCACATTATTGTACAACCATCACGCATCTCCAGAACTTCATCCTTCCTGACTGAAACTCCGTCCCCAGGAAACTTCCTGTCTCTGCCCTCCCTGGCACCTGCCATTCCACTTTCCTTCTCTATACATTTGAGCCCAGGGGTCATACATATTTGTTCCCTGATGTCCAGCTTGCTCCTTATGCATCGTGTCCTCAAGGCCCATCCTTGTGGTAGCAGGTGCACATATATTCAAGTGCGTGTGTTACGTTTTATTCATCCATTCCTGTTGATGACACTTGGGTTGCTCCCATCCTTTGGTTCTTGTGAGTGATGTTGCTATGAACACAAGCATGTTAACATCTGTTTAAGTTCCTGTTTTGAATTATTTGGGTAGACCCAGAAGTGAGATTTCTGGATATGTTAATTCTATGTTCAACGTTCTGAGGTATCCTCATACTGTTTTCCATAGCGACTACACGAGCTTTCGTGCCTTTCCGCAGAATCCAAGGCTTCCCATTTGTCCACACCCTTGCTGATGATGCCAGTTATTTCCTGTCCTTTCGATTGTGGCCGTCCTGATGTGTGTGAGGTCTGGATGTTGGGGAGGGAGCCATGTTTGATCTCCCTGCATCCCCAGTCCTAGCACAATCCATACACTGACTAACAATGTGCCGAGGGAATGAATGAGTTAATTGAGAGGCTTCTGGATGAACTCAGGAAGCCAGCCTCAGTTAGGTGCACACCACCTGACCGAATCCATCTGCCCTTGTGCAGTTGCCACATCTCCTTGTATCTCCCAAGAGTCTGGAGGAGGCAGTCAGGGTGCGGGAGCAGCTCTTACAGGCAGCCAACGCAGCACTCCAGTGACAGCTCTGATTCTCAGAGGGGGTTTTCCCCCCTGTTGTAATTTTTTCCCCCAGTGGAACCATAATTTCACCAGCAATTCATGATATATGGGGTGTGTGTGATATATTATTCCCTATAGCAGCTACATGGCTCAGAGTGGAAAGCTCACAGGCTTTGGGACATAAATTCTGGACATGAGACCAGGGCATGATGTACGTGCCCTGGAGGAGGCACCCGACCTCAGAGAGCCTTGGGCAGATTATGGCACCAGAGCCTTCTTGTCTGAAAGTTCTAAGGCTATTGAATCATTCTCAATAGTTTTGGGGGTTTTTTGTTTTTTGGACCGGCGTTGGGTTCGAACCCACCACCTCTGGTATATAGAGCTGGCACCCTACTCCTTTGAGCCACAGGCGCTGCCCTGAGACTATTGAATCATAATTAATGTTTATTACCTACAACTGTGCTTTACATATGTCGACTAATTTGAGTTGAATGCTGTTATTTCCATTTTGCAGATGAAGAAACTGAGGCTCAAGAGGATAGGTGACTGGCCCAAGTCACCAGCCAGAAAGTAGCAGAGCTGGAGTTTGAACCCCAGTGATGCTGTCCCAGAGCCCACATGCTTGGGCTCTGTGTGGACTTTGGGACAGGAGTGGCCCCAAACTTCACAGCAAACCTCTGAGGTAGAAGTTGTTGTTATACTCATGGGCAACACAAATTCCTGAGATTCAGGTTGAGTGACTTTGCTCAAGGTCACACAGATGGTGGGGGACTCAACACAGGTCCTCCTGATACAAAGCCTGAGCTCTACTGTCCAGGGACCAAAACAGTGAATGATAAACGTGGACATTATTGTTAGGAAATATCACCCTCCTTGCCCTTTCATCAGCTTTAAGAAAACCATTGTTATTGAACTAACTGCATAGCCTGTTGGCTACTCTCAAGGCACTACCTTCACCAAGGCCTCTGTGGGGGCCAGTGAATTAAGGTGGTTCCTGTGCAGTGAGCCCTCTGCTAAGCAGCCTGGCCTGGCACGCCTGGAGCTTGTCCCCAGCTGACAGCCGCTGGCCACCCTCCCTTGCCGCCTCCGCCCTCTGGGGCAGTTCAGTTGTCACAGCAACCACTTGGGCATCTCAAAGGCGTCTCCTTCAATAATCTGGGCCTCTGATCTCTGGCAGGCCTGTAATGAAGGGACAGTTTGTTAGTGCTGACATAAACATCAGGGAACTTCAGCCGCCTATTTCATGTCATTTAAGAAGTCAGCTCAAGCCTGCCGACAGCCAAGCAAACTGTGAAGATATTTATTTGTTCAGCTTCCTACGGTGAAAACTAATGTTTATGAGGCCAGGTTTTTTTGTAGTCCTTGATTTTTTTGGTAAGAAAAGAACGAACAACATCTCAGAATGTGAGCACAGGCACTACCCCACTTCGCTCAGCCATAGCCAGGGAATACCTGATAAGGCGCCCAGCACACGCCATTTGCCCTGGGCCCTCTGGGTCACAGAGCTCTTTCGTGGCATCACTGTCTCGAGGACACACCAGTGCTGAGAGAAGGTCATGTCTCCACCGCCAGATATGGAGGAAGAAAGCAGAGCAGCTCCGCAACATGCCCAGGTCACACAATAATAAAGGATAGCGTCAGGATTTGAATCCAGCCGAGGCTTTCTATGCAAACTCCAGAGCTCTTTCCACAACCCTGTGCTCCAAGATGTCTAAGCAACTCAGTGCATTTCACCCCAAATTCACAGTAGTGGGGGGGTATGTGTCCTAGATTTTCCCTTTTTTTTTTTTTTTTTAATTAATCTGATAACTTGGGAGAGTGAGGAGGGGGGAATTATAAGAGCAGTCACAAAAACAAAACTCAGAGTTGCTATTTGTTTTATATTTCTTCTTAGCGCGTAGCCCCCATTATCAGGTATCAGGACTCTGGGGGGAGAGGGAAGCTTCCAGATTCTAGAAGCTCTGTGTTTCCATTTGGCCCCCAGGCCTCCTAGCCAGGGGTCCCTCCCTCAGTCCCTGGCTTCAATTTTGGACATGTACTACTTGTATTGCTAGCCCTGGCTCTTGCACTTGCCAACTGTGTGACCTTGGGCAAGCTGCCCAACGGCTTGACTTTTCTCATCTGTCTAAGGGGGTTTAGTCCCCACAGCTTCTTACAGGGCAGGTTCTGTGTGGGAAAAGTGCTTGTTGAACCTTAAACATCTTTGGTTCTTGGGCAGTGCTACGTGAGGAAGAAAGAGCCCTGGGTCTAGAGCAGATAATCTGAGTCCTGAGTCTCTGTCTGAACCACACGCATTCCCTTTCTGGGCCTCTCTGCATGTCCACTGCAAAATGGAATGACGTCTGTGGCAGTGACAGCAGCCATTGTTACTTCATTCATTGGTTTGTCTATTTGTCGGTTGTTTACCTCCAAGCTGTGTGCGGTCTGCATCCCAGCCTGTGCACTTTATGCGTCCAAGTCTTTGGACGTATAAAGTCTCAGAACTTTCCGAGTGTGTGGACCCATTCTACAGAAGAGGAAAGTGAGGCTGGCCTGTAACTACCGTCTCCTGATGGGGCTGTGGTGAAAAGCAAAATACCTCTCACCAAAGGGCGTTGCAAACAGCAAGATTTGACAAAAACAAATTCACCAGTGCTTTAATTTTCTTCTCTGCTTCCCCTCCTTCTAATTCAGGGGCTACTGTACACCCCAAAATAGATACCACAGAACACAGACTCCAGACAGAACGGTGCCAAGGTTCCCCTGAAGGGATCCTGGTCCCAAGATCACGTCCTTCTCAGCTAGCAGGCCTGGCCAGGCAGCAGGGGGGGTGTGGTGCCCCTCTCCCCTTGGAGCCACTGTCTGCGGGAGCACAGTCCCCAACTGTCCCCTGGGATCAGATCCATCATGCTGCCCCGGCGCTCCATCAGGCGCGCTCTGTCAGAGGGTCAAGTGGGCCGCGCCGCCGCTGGGCGCTGGGAGCCCATCGTGGCCATATTTAATTTAATTAAGGCTGTCAGCACTATTGGTTTTGGCAGTTTCAATTACTAGCCTGTTATGGTTTCTGGATCAACTGATCTGTGATGGGTCCTATCAGCAAAGACACACATTGAGGAGAGGGCCCTTCATCTCCTTTAAACTCTGACACATGCTGCCACAGGCCGTAAGTTATTGCTTTTATCCAGCCTCGCTCCCCTTCCCTTCCTCATAATTAATTTCTCATTAGACAGCTCTTTATTGTTTAATTTGTGCAGTTTATAATCAAATTGGGCACATTAATTGTAGTTGAATTTAAGGCTAATGAAAAATAAAGGTTTTCAATAACTTACTCTCCCATTACTCCCGACAAGATAAAATAAAGCACTCTGAGAAGTGTCAGCTTTTTAAATTATAAATTAGGTTTTTTAAAGAGCATGGGCATTTAAGGAGCAGTTATCACACATTTAGTAATTATAAATCCTATGCTGCAAAACAATTATTAAGATATAATTATGCACTTTGCTCCCAGGCAGCCCCCATGGTGGGGGAGGGCTTCAGTTTCCTTTGTGGACGGGGTTGGGGGTCCCACTGGGTGTGAGGAGGAGGACATGCCAGCAGGGGAACTCGGGAGACAGGGCAGGTGTCACCGCTTATTACTGAAACTCTTTGATCTAGGGGGTGAATGACACAGAGCACAGCTCCTGCGTTTGTTTCCCTGATCTTTGGATCTGTGAAAGGCGGCCCATGGCCCACCTGTGTGCCCAGCTGATGCTGAGTCCTGGAGACACAGTGGCCAGACAGACCTGCGGCAGACACACGGGCAAACAGAGGCACAGGTCAGCAGGGAGCTAATGACAGAATAGCCAGACCCACCTGCATGGTCACTAGAGCCACCTTTGGGGTGACCAGAGTCCCCCCCTAAAGTGGCCAGACCTACTTGTGGTGTGACCAGATTCACCTATGAGGTGATCAGACTCAATTCTGGGATGTCCAGACCCACCTGTGGGGTGACCAGACCCACCTGTGGGGTGACCAGATTCACCTATGAGGTGATCAGACCCACCTGTGAAGTGACCAGACTCATCTGTGGGGTGACCAGACACACCTGTGCCAGGTCTCTCACACCCCGCTGTTGGTGGCAGTTGGATCCAGAGAGGTAAATGGCTAGCTTTACTTATGGGGACAGCCACATAAGGTTTCCTGAGGCAGCGATAGGGAGTGACGGGAGCACAGGGAGGCACTGTAGGCAAGGGTCCAGCATCACCAAAGGCCTGGACGTGGTCAGCAGGACCATTCCTTTGAAGGCAAAGAAAGTGGTGTGGGAGGATACGGAGCCATGAGGTCACCGCAGAAGGACTGAGGCTCAGGGTGTGGGTGGGTGGCAGGAGACACGGCCATCCGGTGTTTAAGATCCTTAGCCAGGGGGGCACCGGGAGGACCCACACAGCCAAGCACGTCAGAAAGTATCTCCTATAGTTCATCCACATTTCTGGGGAATATGTTCCCTGTTTTGTAGAAGGAAACTCAGGCTTATAGAGGTCAAACTGAGATTTAAACCTATGTATCCCTCACACTCTTACTATTACGCACCGACTGCTCCAGGAGCTCCTACTATGTGCAAGAAACTCTGCCAGGGGTTGCAGGAAAAACAGGTGAGCCAGACAAGATCCAGCTCTCAGAGTGAGGTTCAGGAGCCAGGTACATCCACAGGAACCCAAGAGAAAGAGCACCAAGAGGCAGAAGTGGCCATCCAGGGTGGGCTGAGCATAGCACCAAGAAACCCATGTAGTCCCACTCTGTGCTGGATTCATGGCACGTACAAGAGTCACACCTTCATCTGCTCAGCACCCCTGTGCCAATGCCAGGCCCTCAAGACCATAGGAGAGCAAACAAGAGAAGAGTCTGATGTCTTACAGGCAAAACAGACGTTCATGGAGGAGATTCCAGAAAGTGTGCAAAGGTCCCCTGGGGATAGGTTGGAAATAGCCTCACTGAGTAACACTTAAGCTGTAACACCGGGGATCAGAAGGAGGTTCAATGAGCAGTCCAAGGCTGGAGTTGATTCGTAACCCATCCCAGGGCAGGGTTAACCCGTAGCCATTCCAGGATACTTAGCCTGCCCACATGGCCTCAGGCAAACTGCTCGCCCTGCTGTGACGGCCTCCTCCGTTTCTCCACATGCAATGAGGAGAGTGTCTGGCCACTCTAACTGATCTGCCATGTCCATGAGCACATGGGTGGGGTCTTAGGGACCCTGAGGCTCCTGTCAAGACCCCTGAGCTAAGTGATTGAGAACTGCTTTGAAAATCATTGTCCACGGGTCCCTGTTCTTGGGGGGGGCGGGCCCCCCCCCCCCCCCCCGGGGGCGGTGGGTGTGGTGGGTGGTGT
>CAUYPK010153009.1:0-23676 GCA_963574355.1 Loris lydekkerianus
GCATCCATGACCGGCGGGGGCCCTGAGTGAGAGCTGACGGAGCATACCCAGCATCCACGACAGGCGGGGCCCTGAGTGAGAGCTGACTGAGCATACCCAGCATCTAGGACAGGCGGGGGCCCTGAGTGAGAGCTGACGGAGCAGACCCAGCAGCCACGACAGGGGGGGCCCTGAGTGTGAGCTGACCAGCATACCCAGCATCTAGGACCGGCGGGGCCCTGAGTGAGAGCTGACCAGCATACCCAGCATCCACGACAGGCGGGGCCCTGAGTGAGAGCTGACGGAGCATACCCAGCATCCACGACAGGCGGGGGCCCTGAGTGAGAGCTGAGCACACCCAACATCCATGACCGGCGGGGGCCCTGAGTGAGAGCTGAGCACACTCAGCATCCATGACCGGCGGGGGCCCTGAGTGAGAGCTGACGGAGCATACCCAGCATCCACGACAGGCGGGGCCCTGAGTGAGAGCTGACTGAGCATACCCAGCATCTAGGACAGGCGGGGCCCTGAGTGAGAGCTTAGCATACCCAGCATCCACGACAGGCGGGGGCCCTGAGTGAGAGCTGACCAGCATACCCAGCAGCCACGACCGTTGGGGCCCTGAGCTAGAGCAGCATCCGTGTCGCCACCTGTGCGTTTACCTCTGAGCCCTTTTCTACTGTCTCTTCCGCATGTGGCAGTTCCCCTCCACCCACCACTTCTTACCTTCACTTGCTGTGTGTTCTGTGGGTTCACATCAGTGTCTGAGCTGAGCCGAGGCCATCTGCAGGGGTCCTCTTACCGCTCACAGAAGCAGCTTCCATTTGCTGCCCGGCCCTTCCCTCCCTGTGGACAGCATCCCCCATCCTTTCTCTCCTCTTGCTCTCGTGCGTCCTTCCTGTTTTCTGTTTAACATTTCTGATCTCCAGGGATTTGGGGTCTCCCTTCAAATCCTTTCCATATTGCAAAATCATTTCATTCGTATATAAAACCCTTTTATTTCTAGTTGAAATGTTTCCTCAGCAAGTGAGCGAAAACTGTCTTTAAAACATTAATGAATTCAATGGTCCAGACGGACTCTTTCTTTGGTATATAAGTGATTACATTAGCAATCATTAAAAGAAATATTTTCCTTTTAGGTGTCCAAACATTGACATTCTGAATCCTAATTGTTTTAAAACACTATTGCAATTCTTTTCTTCTTTCATATTTGACTCTTTAAGGCCATGAAGCGGGAAAACAATTTAAATGTAAAACCTAAGTGTACTTAAAGTAAATAAAACCTGACCCCAAAGAACCTTATTTCTAAATACAGAGAATCTGGTTTTTACATAAGTTTTCTCTCACATGGATTGCACAGAAGGCCCATTCTGCCTCCTAATCCTATTATGAAGAACAACGTTAGTTTGAAATACTCTGGATGTTGATGTGTAAGGACATCTGTCTGCTTACACCATAACACATCAAAGAAAGGTCATGATATCATATTACATTTGGAACTGAGGTTCCCATCAGATTTTCTATGAAAGTGGAAACAGGTTAAAACGTTCATCATCAAGCATCCGTACTACAATACAAATGGTACGTCTTGGGCGTTTCCAAAGTGCTGATTCACATTGCAGTAAAACCACTGGTGATGGTGATGAGAAACAAATGCAGACAGATGTGTAGGTAGGGCAGGCACAGATGTGCAGCACTGTTGGAATTGCCAGGACTGATTCCTTTCCACATATCCACAGAAACAATGTAGGACTTGGTATTAGCAGGCCTGAGGAGACCCTCTCTAAGCGTCCATGACCATCGTGCACTCACAGAACCACCCCTGGGTGAAACAGATTTCTATTTACCATCATGCTTCTTCATGTACATGCAGACTGTCAGCAGCTGGAGCCTGACCAGCAGGTCACAGAGGCAGGACAAGAAGCTGGAGAAGGTGTAGAGCTGGGCTGGGCTCCAGGATGGGGCTGAAAGCTCACGGCCAAGATGAACTCACACAGTATGCGAGGATGAGCAGAGTATGAGTGAACAGACGCTAAAGGCCAAAGGCAGGCAGAGGGTCAGCAGGTAGAGAGTGATGGCAAGGGAATGGAATCTGGAGACACAAAGATTTTGTGTTTAGCCCAGCTCTGCCATTTGCTAGTTATCTGGCTCTTGGGAAATCATCTAACTCTTTTGCACTTTGACTCCCCCTCCAAGAGGGATAGAGTATGACAGTACATAGAGATGATGGTATGTATTGCTAAGTGCACTTTTGGACCTTGAATAAAAATAAAAGTGCTAATTATAGCTACCATTTAGAATCCCCACTATCTTATATGAGTTAATTAATTTAATCCTCAGAATAACCCTGTAATTTTCCACAAGGGCACACAGTGACAAATGGCAAAATTGAGACTCACTCGCTCCACAGTCTATTTGTAAACCCATCACATATCGTGTACATTATAAAGTAGTTAATTGCTGCTTTGTTCACATATGGTTTTGCTAATATTATTATTATGTGCTTACTAGATGACAGGACAGCGCTCACTGTTTTACATACTTTATACTATTAATATTTAATTTTGTCATAGCGCGTTGAGGTAACTTGTACATGTCTCCATTCTACAGATGAGAAAATTGAGGCTCAGACTATAAGGTCACCTAGCTATTACGGGTATAGGAAGTGTTGTGGAACCAGATTCTGAATTTGGGTGTTGTGGGGTTTTTTTAATTCCAGAATATGTTGCTTCTTCCATTTCTTTGACAAAATTGAGGCTATCCATAACGGTATCTCTCAGTATTCTCCTCCTTTTGTGACCAACTTTAGCAAGAGCAAGACCTCATCCCCACTAAAAATAGAAAAAATTAGCTAGGTGCGATGGCACTCACCTCTAACTCCAGCTGCTTGGGAGACTGAGACATTTGAATCCCTGGACCCAGGAGTTTGAGGTTGCCATAAGCTATGATGATGCCAGGGCACTCTAGCCTGGATGATAGAAGGAGACTCTGTCTCAAAAAAAAAAAAAAAAAAAAAGAAAGAAAAGAAAAAATTTCTCCTCCTCCTGCCCATGGATTCCTGTACGTTGACACCTATTATTAGGTCCTAATCTCCAATGTCACAGAATAAGTCAACTTTTCCATGCAAGGCCAATATTCCTTCCTTTTACTCTCATCTTTAGGTATCACTTCCCTCCTGCATCTTCAATCTTTTCTCCTACTGACTTCTCTGCATTGTATTAAACACAGCTCCACCATCACTCCACCATCCCCTCCAGCTAGCAGCCGACCTCCCTTGCTCCTTCTCACCTGCAGGGCTCTGTGCAGCGGTCTCCACTTCTGTTTGCTTCCTCAGCTCCCATTCACTCCTGGGTCACTGCCTCCTGGTTTCCACCTGCTCTGCTCTGCTCAAACCGCTCTTCCCCAGCTCACCTCTGGCTTCCTTCCTGGCAAGATCTCATTCCTCATGCCTCTTCTGGGCCCCTCAATGGCTACAATGGTACCTAGAGCTCTCTGCTACCAACTGCTGCTTCCTCGAGTCCACTCCCTACAAAACCACCACAACTCTCTTTACACAGATGCTGTTTCTCACTCCCGTCTCTCTTCCAGCTAACCTGTCTTCCTGGAATACCCCTCCCCACCATGCCATTCCTTGTACCACAGATAGGTTTTTCTTAGATTCTAGCTGAGATAGTTGTTTGTTTTCTCCTGGAAATCTTTTCCAAATCAGCCCATCCTAAGACTGCGTGTACCTTCTCTGTGTCCTCATGATATGAGTAACTTTCTGTTAATTTTACTTTTCTTAAAATTGCCTTTTCCTACACCAGACTCCCCCACTTATTGTCAGCTCCTTGAGGACAGGTGTTCTCACTGATCTCACACTGGGACAAGACAGTGAGATTGGGCCATGACTCATATGTCTTGATGGTTATTTCTTTCATCTCTGCAAAGGGGTTACTTCTCTAAAATATCTAATGACATGTGTACAGTATGTTTTTATTTGGGGGCTTATTACTACAATCTCACATTCAACTTTTACCACTTTCATCATTTTCTTTCCTTTTATTAAATGCTAGTTTTCTTTTATTTGTCTTTGTATTCCAAAGACCAGGATGGTAGGTCCCTGACATACTGTGGGCTACAGAGACTGGCTGTTGGTTTTGCCTGCCTAATACCCATATTTTTCCTCCTGGCATACCATATTGATTTTCCTTTTGGAAACAACTCCACCATGTGGGATTGTCAATCCAGGTTTTCCACACTTCTCAGATCTCTAGGGATAGGAAGTGTTCTAACCCAATCAGTCACTTCCTATAATTTAAATTTTGAAAAGAGTGACATAGAGGCTGTGAGTGGTTAAAGTTGATTCATCCCAGAAAAGATATATTTCTAGCCCCTATCAGCTGGATCCTCTTGAGCCGCACTGGCTCACATCATCCCCCAAGCCAGATCTTTTATCTTTTCTAGCCATTTTATGGGTTATCCCTTAACTTTGCAATATATTCCTTTTTTGGTTCAGGGTAACCAAAACCTGTTTGTGTGGCTTGCAAACAGCCAACACTAGGTGATACATAGGTATTGATCAAATGTTTGCTGAAAAAATGATAGCAAATGAATGTTTGTGTCAAAGGCAGATTTTTCCCAAGTTGAAGGGGAAACATAAATTCCTAGATGCACAAAGACCCTCAGGGCAGGAAGAAAGAGGATCTGAGTTGTAGATGACAAAGGGTCTGGACTCCAAGGAAACACCCTTCACTTTCTCTGCTTGTGGGCCCACTGGAGAGAGGGAAGGCTAAAGAAAGAGCAGATGTGGATGCTTGGACTGGGTGACCTGGATTTTTATTAGAGAAATAGATAATTATGGGTGGGGTGATAAAGAATAGAAGATTTGAAGAGACAGAAAAAGTATCTGCAATGATTTTCTGGAGAGCACACCAAACACATCAAAGATGATAAAGATTGCTAGACAGTTTGAAGGGAAATATCAATATATCAGAATATTAAAACCCCAGTGGTCAATCTTTTTTCACTGCAGATATAACAAAGATCCACAATGACCAACACAAATCTTAGTGACACCTGGAACAGCACTCTCAAGTAAAGCTATTCTCCAGGCGCATTTCTCGGGGAAGTATCACAGTTTGCAGCTAAGTCACTAGATGCTACAGAGATGAACATCCACAGAGGCCCCCACTGTGACAGACTTAACTACTTCTAAAGTCTCATCTAACCATAGTGAAAAGACAATAGGATTTAGCCATAATTCCTATTTTAGACAGATGCAAAAACTATAAAAGAACTGCTTCTCCCAGCGTGGTGCTCCGTGTACTTATGTATATTAACAGTATTCATTATTACAACCACACATTCAGTTCTATTTCTATCACTGTTTTTTCTCTTTATAGGTATTTGGTTAATGTCACTTTTTCTTTATTCAATCATACGTAATAAAAACACCACACAGAGAACTAAAAAAGAGGAAGAATATTTTCCCCAAAGATAGGGCTTTTTAGAGGTGCTCTGTACTTTGTCATCCAGAGGAAAGACTGGATCATCACTGCTTTAAAAAAATAAATGGATTACATGGGTTTGACACACAGCAGGCTTGCAGATTTCATAACCTCTATATGGAAATGTGCGGGCTCTCTGTTGTCTCCTCCCAGATTATCCTAGGCATCTAGGAGATAAAACAGTCAAGAAAGCTGCAGATGTCACAGCTGGGGGCTTGGTGGGTCACCTCACTGGTAATGCACCAAGTCAGAAATCGACCTCCCAGACAGGAAATTAAATACTTATAATGAACCCACCAACCTATTCCACAGTCTGACTTTCTAAGACTTTTTCCCCTCATTAACACTTCTCTTTTCAAAGTATTGACCTTCCCTAGATGACTTCATAATAGAAGATTAAAAAAAAAAAATATATATATATATATATATATACATACACACACAACTATACACACAAACACACACACACACACACACACGCGTGCATGCGCACCCTGAGGTTACTGACCTCCTCTGCTCCCCTTGGAGAAGGGTCACTCAGTTACTGCAGCTTTCTCCGTCACACAGCTGGGTATCGTAGACCCACAGCAGAGGGGTGTTTGACTAGCAAGTTGCTTACCTGTCTTTAGCCTTCCCCTGAATGCCCAGTTCTGCCTCTCAGCACCCTGACCTCCTTATCTCCTCACATATGTATACTAACCATATTCTTTCATCTTTTCTCATCTTCATTATTTTTTTTTAATGTTATACCTTACCTTCTCTGGCCAATGGACATTAATTTTCATTAAGAAATGACATGATGCTTTAATTTCCACCAGTAGATGTAGTGTGGACACAGGCTTGTAAGCATATGTGGATATACATGGATTAAATATGTATTCTTTTAATATTTCTGTTTTCAGTTCCTGGATCAAGTTGGATTTTTTTTTTTTTTTTTTTAGCTTATTAAGAATAGAAAATGTAGAACCATGTGAGATGCGTAAGTGGTCCAATATTAAAGGAGAATACTTAATGGAAGTATTTATTAATGTAGAATGTTCTCATTTTATTCATGGAGAATACTAAAGTTGTGCCAGTCACTCCAACATTGAGGCATAACTATCCATGTGGCACTCACAGCAGGGAATAGTAGTCGGACACAGCAGCTAATCTGGAGCAACAGAAGTTTGAAGACAAGAGATCCAGTAAGAAAAAGGTGATTTTTTTTCCCCCATAAGTCAGTCTCCATCTTTACGGAAAATCCGTTTTGTTAAAATAAAACTGCCATTTGTGAAATGCTAGCATGTGCCATAGCTACCCAGATGTATTACACATGCGACATTCAAAAGAATCCTTCAGAGTAGGTATTATGACTCTTTTTTTTTGCCAATGCAGAAGAGTAGTGTATTAATTCAAGTGCCAGTACCTGATTTATAAAGGTCAGTGAAACACAGGCGTCACTGTGTTGAGGAATATTTTTCTTTCAAATAGATACTTGTCTTTAAAAAAGGTATAGCCGCTTATTTAGAATTAACAAGTAATAAATGTTACCAACATATGTATCAAGATTTGTCAAGGAATTAATTTCTTGGCTTGCATGTTTAAGAAGGACAAAGTTCTCATTTCTGATGTAATTCATGTGTATTGCCTTACCCATTCATATGACACCATCATTCTTAATCACAACCAATGCTGGTCCATTCCTTATTCAGCAAGATAATTTGGCACCATAAAATTATAACCAATGCCCTAGTTTGTTACAATTAATATTAAAATGAAAGAAAGGTCCTCAACCAAAACCTTCGAATTCTACTTGGGGAACCGATATTTAAACCAACTGTCTTAATTCATTTGTTTTTCTTTTATGCTCATACAAGCTTCAGCCAGACTCCCAACTGGGACAAGGCCAACTTGCGTGCTGCCTTTCCACACACATACTAATGGCTAATGGCATCAGAGGGATGCAGAACTACCTTGAGACCACTCACTATCAAAGGGTCAACTTCTAGGCAAAATGCCTGCTCCAATGAAAACTGATGTAGGTTCTTATCTGAAATAGCAAGGAAGTTAAATCAGAAAGCAACCTAAGCTGTTATCTCTAGTTAAGTGGAATTGCTTGTATACTGTTTATAAATAAAAAGAGTATTCATCATTCTTCTGTGGCTTATGTTACCAAAAAGATATGCAATAACAACTGCTGCATTGCCCCAGTAGGTTTTCACTGCACAATTATTTTATTTACCATAAAAAACAAAAAATGCAGTGGGGGGTGGAGGTGAGAGGGGAGTACAAGGAATGAAATGTGGACTGCCAAGATCCAGAAGGAGAAAGTAGGGGAGAAGAGGCGGGGGGCTTGGGTAAGGAAAGGGAATAGAAAACTCTGGTTCAAAAGGGTTGGCAACTAACAAGCAGCTGAAAGCACTTTGGGACTCAATATGGAAAACAATACCCAGTACAATAAGAACATTAAGTAGTACTCCGATGACCTTTGGAAACTGTAGTGCAGTGTGTTGTGAAGTTCTCCAAGAATTAATTCTGCCTTGCCCAATGAGCCCTGTGTTTCATCCTCACCTCCGTGTTCACTCTGAACAAGTAACAAAAGAGGCAGCCACTTCAGCTGAATGTAAGGTGGAGGGAGGCTCAATCACTCTCATCTTCACCTTATGCAGAAAGGGTTTCTGCTCATCCCCAAACCTATCTTGTCTAACACCTCAGTTTGTGTGTCAGGGAAGTAAAAGCATCGAAGGGAAAAGCAAGTCAAGGTCCATCTAAATATTATGTATTATAAATCATGCCATGCTCAGTGCTTTCATAGAGGCTGGGGGGCGGGTGGAGGATGGGAGAGAGACTGAAGTCAGGGGGGAAGCTTGCGAAAGATTTTGTTTTAAAAAAAAATACAGAACTCTAAAAACCCTTTCAACACCGGTAATTCAGAATGGTATAGTTTAATATAGATCTAGACTTAATAAAAGCTAGACTTTATCTAGAAGACAGAGAGTGATAAAAATATTAGCAGTATAAAAAAACTGATGTTTACTTGGTAATAACAAGTCATATTTATAGAGCACTTACTTTGGGCTGGGCAATATTCTAAGGAACTTACATTACTTTAGTCCTTGCCACAGCCCTATGACTTAGCTAGATATGTGGGGTCACTTTGAAGATAAGGAAACTGAGGCAAAGAAATGATAAGTCAATGCCCCAAATCCAAAAGGTAGCAGAGCTAGACTTGAACCTGGATCACCTGATTCCAGAACCAGCACTTTTATCTAAACTGCCATAAATAATATAGCAGGCTTTCGTTTAGCACTCTAGCTCCTATTATACGAATACTAATTATAATACATCTCTTCTATTAATTTAAGCACTGTTGGCTGGACCTTTTCTTAAATGCCTTCTGTTAAATAATTTATCAAGGAATAAAAAGAGTTAAAACAAATTATACAATCTTTTAAATAATAAAGCTGAACTTACTTAAAAATTTTACTCTTAACCCTTTTCACTAATTCAGACCAAACCATTCCCAATTAACCTCCAATAAAAGGGTTTTGTGACACTGTTGTAATGGAGCATTTAATTTCCTTTAGTTCATTTCCTTAGTATTCAATTTCTTCCTTACTGAGCCTTTCACTTCACTCTAGGTAGTAACTTCACTTCCAGCTACTGTCTTGCATTTCACGAGCTGCCCTTTCGCCAGCAGAGATGATGCAGCATTTTTCTGAGTGGCATCTATCTGATCAAAGTAGCAGTCCAACCTCCAGCAGTATCTTCCTAATCTCCACGAGCAATACGATTTCTCACATCTCAACTGCACTGAAGAGGGAAGAGGTCATGTTGCTTCTCACCTCCTCTTTCCTTGCCTTTTGGGAAGAAGGGGTCTGAAACAAGATGGTCAGCAAAAGGGAGAGGTTTAGGTAGTAATGCAAAGTGTAGCTAGGACAAAATATACTGCTGGCCCTTAACTCCACTTTCCTTTCTCTGTGAAATGAAGAAGGAGAGGGCGGCACCTGTGGCTCAGTGGGTAGGGTGCCAGCCTCATATATCAGAGGGTGGCGGGTTCAAAACCAGCCCCAGCTAAACTGCAACAAAAAAATAGGCATTGTGGCAGGTGCCTGTAAGTCCCAGCTACTCAGGAGGCTGAGGCAAGAGAATCGCCTAAGCCCAGGAAATGGAGGTTGCTGTGAGCTGTGTGATGCCATGGCACTCTACCAAGGGTAATAAAGTGAGACTCTGTTTCTACAAAAAAAAAAAAAAAAAAGGGCGGGGAAGAAGCAGGGGCTAGAAAAGCTCTCAATTCCCTGGGTAGTGCTAAGCAACACGTTCTGACTGGGAGACAGAAGCTCTGATGGAGAAAAAGAAATAAACATAAACACATTCCTCTTTAAAAATGGTTAATCTCTTTCTCTAAGCCTGCTTTCAGCAAAGGGGAATTTTGGTCTTACAAAGGGTGAGGTCTCATCTATTTCCTTTTTAATTGTGTAATCTCTCAAGGATTTCAAATGCATACAGAAAATACTGATGTGTCCACTCTAATAAATCACTTCAAAATGTTTAAACAAACATTCTTGTCTACCAAGAAGAGCCCATGCCTGGACTTTAGAGAAACATGAAAAATCAGATTGTAAATGACTATCTCATTTTAAATGTTGACCCTAGCTTTACCACTGACCTGACAGCATTCAGATTTAATCTGTTAAACTAACTTTGTGTTATTAAATACAGAGTAGTTAACTTTTGTACACTAGGTACAAGTGCTAGGAATTAATATTTGTGAATTCTTTCACTTTCACAGAAAAAAGACATAGAAGTAGAATTCAAAAGTAAGACTGAATATACAAAAGCTCTAATAAATGTATTTCTGAATTACATTGAACCATTTATTACAGGTCCACATGACAATAACACAGGAGCTATTTTACGATTGCTCTTCCATCAGTGTCACTGGAAATGGCTATTTGCTACAGTTTCTCTGTCAACATTTTCTATGTTCTATGATACTGACTGCAGAGTCAGTAAAAGGCAAAAAAGACAGAAAAGTTATGTGAGACACATGCTCCACAAATAACCACGACCAGCAACCTTCATGCGTGGACACAGCCATCCCAGCCGTTTATAGACAGTGTCACTCCCTATTGGCCAAGAGGCTGTTCAGATTGGCCAGAGCCTTTGAGGAAGGCCAGTGATTAAATAAACATCTTGAGGATCACCCTTACCAAGCACACAGAATGACAAAAAAGAGGGGGACTATTTCTCCCAATGCGTCACTCTGTAATGAGGGGAAGCATAGTATTACCGAAGGTCTAAAAATGGAAACAAAACAATCCAGCAAAAAACTTCCCCTACATATAAATTCGTTTCTGAAGTCCTCTAGAGATCTCTCAGAAAAAAAATAGACAAAGTAAAATAAGAAGGTTTGATTCCCGCTAATATGAAGATCCAGACTTTTAAAGCAGTATTTTAGATTTTTAACCATTCTTCACATACACATATCCAAATCCTACAAGATGTGGTTCCATAGTGAACCATATGAATTTCAGAACAGGAAATTTGTAAATGATAAAGAAAACAAAAATTTTCAGAAGTCAATTTCATTAACAAAAGTGATCACTCAAACTTTGTTTTACAAAAATTTGAGAAATCAATTCCCCCCTTAGCTTTCCACCATTAAGAACAACTACGTAATAGCTGGGAAAAAAAGGTATCTTAAAGAAAGGCTAAGGGAGACCAAGTCAAGGTTGCTGACACTAAAAGAATCCTATGACTTTTCATTAGATTGGAACAGGTTTCTTACAAATGGAAATTTATGATCCATAGACGTGAATGGAGACACATTTCCAACAGTCAAAGAACTTTTATTTGAATAGAACTCTGTGAGCTGGGACAGGCTTCTACTATTTGTGGACAAACTGAAAGGCATGAACTTCAGTCGTCACTTTCACCAGAATGTCAGAGGTACCCATTTATTTTTAGGAAACATACGTGGAGAAAAATCTTTCCAGTGGAGGGGTAAAAATTCGTAACCAAATATGTAATTTACCATGTTAAACAGGAATGAATGTCACACTTTCCCCTAACTTCATAAAAGGCCAGATGTGTGCTACACCCTTCTGTATGATTTCATAATTCTTACAGCTCCACCCGACGAGATAACCTACCAGCGTTTTTATGATCTTTCTTCCTTTCTATGAAGAACTGCTCTGTAAATCTCTAGAGAAGTAAATTCCACACTGGCCAGAATGTATTATTTGCCTCTGTCATTTCTGAATACAGCACTGAGATAGATTACATTATTTATAGCCCATAAGTGGTTGGCTACTCACTTTAGTAAACTTAGTATCAAAGATAAATTCAAATAGACTACTCCTTCCACATTTGCAATTTTCCATTCAGTTTGATTTTCAAATTCAGTAAAGGGTTATGTAAAACATGGGACAGCAGCACAGGTAAAATACAAAAATAAGTTTAGGAACTGCAGAAACCCAGTTTTAAATCTTGCCTTTACTCCCTAATTGGATGACCACTCAGCTTTCTTATCATAAGGGATGTGACTTACTTCCTGTATATTAAAGAGCTCCAGAACAGCATTTGTCTGAAAATAAACAGTTAACAAGGCCTTCAAAACCATCGTTGGTGACAGTTTTCAAATAATTATAAAAAAAGAGAGATGGCTAAGAATAACGAAAATGAACAGCACTAAATATATTTTATGAACAAGAAAATATGGAAGGCACGCCTTCTAAAATAAATGAGAATTACAGACAGCAAAGCAGGTGGGGATAAATTTTCACGGCCCCTAGTCCCTCTCATGAGCTGCCCACCCCAGCAGTCCTCCTCAGGGACCTAGACTATAACAGGAAAGGATAACCTGGACCAGGGTGCAGAAAAAGGGTCTTTTCCCTGCTTTCTTACCCCGACCCTGCCATACGGAAGGGGGTCTCATACCCACAGGAGGTGCAAGAATAAATATCAGTCAGGAGGGAGAGAAGCTGGGCAGGGAAGGCAGCACAGGTCCTGGGCCTCTCCAGAAATGAAAGAGGGAGTACAGAGACCTCTGAGGTCAGTGGGGTTGGGAAAAATGGGGTAGGGGGACAAGGTGGTAATGCAGGACATGGGGATACAGAGCCCTGTTTCATGTTATGGAGGAAGCACATCCACACGAAAGCAAAATTTCCTCATGAGATGGCTGAGTCATTCATTGGCCTACTTCTTGCTTAATAAAGGAAGTTGCCTGAAAAACAAAAACGCACGTGTAACAGTCTAACCATGAAATCTGAGGAGGGCCTGAATATGAGCACCTGGCACAGGAGATGGACTTGATTTGAAGGTCAAGTTTCTTTGCTTCCTATATGGCCCAGGCTCAGTTGTCATGACCTGAAGCTAACCAGCAGAAATCGTGCAAGGATGAATGCAAAGGAGCGGGGCCATAAAACTGAAAGAGGAGCTGAACACCTCTCTCAGCTTCCACACAAGAATGAAATCATGTTTGTCAGGTTGCTTTTCATTTTTGTTAAGGGTCACCAGGCAATGTGGTAGACAGTAGGAGTTACTCAAACAAGGGCCATCCAAAGAAGGAATCAGGAAGACATGAGCTATACCCAAACCATTCACCTCTTAGAAGACTTGGCTTTTTAAAACTTTCTTGAGTTTAACTTATACCTTTTCTGTCCAAAAGTAAATGTATGTGACTCTGGGATCTCAACAGCACTTTAGCTGGCTCCTGTTTTCTAAGGTGGTCACTTAGTGGCCCCTAAATCAGTCGTGGGTTAAAAGCTCAGGTCCATCTGCCTACATATAGTCATATAGCATTTCCCACTGCTTTGACAAGAATGCTGCTTTCCACGTTGACATAGGCAGTCATAGGAAGGACACAGGTTTGGAAAAATACCAACTCTGCTTCCAGACCAGCCATAGAGTATGCAGACAGAGCTGAGAAGACATCAGTCCTCTCTGACCCTCAAGTTATATTTTAAGTGGGGGTCACAATATTGTTGTTAGGATAAAACATACTCAACTGATTCCTAGTATAGAATCTGGGATAGAGTAAGGACATCTACATTCAAATTTCATACACCATTTACCTCTATTTTTCCTTAAATTCCAGAACCAAGGCTTGACAAAAAATTTCATAAAGTATTTGGATTTTCTTTCTAAAGTTAATGTTTCCTTTATTTTAGTATACTATCCATTTTGTTCCTGAAATTTTCATAAAAGAATTCTAACTACAGATAAAGGAAAAGCACCTTTCTACCTACAAACTTCCTACCAGGTAAAGTTGGTATAGCAGTTAAGATGTCATCTATCAACGAGTAAAGAATTGATATTATCCCACCAATCACTCTTATATGGGTACATGTGAAACTTACTGGATGTAGAGTGTAAATGTCTCAACACCATAACTAAGAAAATGCCAGGAAGGCTATGTTCACCAGTGTGATGAAAATATGTCAAACGGTCTATAAAACTAGTGTGTGGTGACTCGTGATCGCATTAATGTACACAGTTATGATTTAATAATAAAGAAAGAAAGAAAAAAAAAGAGATAAACTGATTCATATAGCAGGTCATCTCTAACCTCCCTACAGTGTTACATGGAAATAAATACAGTTCTGCACATGGACTATTAAAATAAATAAATAAATAAATAAATAAATAAATAAATAAAGTGGTTTTCATTCTCTCTTCTGTTTTCCTTCCCTCCCTCCTCTCATTTCCTCTCATCTCCTTCCTATCTTTCATTCTTCCTTTCCTCCTCAACTACAGGGTGCTCATCACACCTGGACACACACCTGTATACATATGCACACCTGCACATATGCACATGTTCACACCAACACACCTGTATATAGACCCTGCAAACATGAGCACACACCCCCCACAGGGATGCACACACACATTGACACAGACACACACCTACACAAATACAGCTGCACACTCGGATATATACAAACATGCCTGTACATATACATCTGCACACTTGCACACATATGAACACACATGGACACGCACACACATGCACACTGAATACACTGAAACCATCAGGGCTTCTTGAGGCCTCGTGTGAAAACCATGGCATTAGGACACTTTGGATAGTTCCAAAGGAGGTCAACGTTTTCACACCTGCGAACAAAACCTCAATTCTGCAGCCCATGGATCAAGGAGTAATTTCAACTTTCAAGTTTATTATTTAAGAGATACATTTCAGGCTCGGCACCTATCAGCTCAGTGGCTAGGGCGCCAGCCACATACACTAGAGCTGGCGGGTTTGAATCCAGCCTGGGCCTGCCAAATAACAATGACAACTACAACCAAAAAATAGCCGGGTGTTGTGGCAGGCACCCGTAGTCTCAACTACTTGGGAGGCTGAGGCAAGAGAATCACTTAAGCCCAAGAATTTGAGGTTACTGTGAGCTGTGATGCGATAGCACTCTGCCAAGGGCAACATAGTAAGACTCTGTCTCAGAAAAAAGAGAGAGAGAGAGATTTCACAGGACTGTCACTGCCATTGACGGTGATTCCTCTGGTGGATCTGAGCAAAGTCAATTGAAAATCTTTTGCAAAGGATTCACCAATCAAAATGTCATTAAGAGCATCTGTAATTCACGGGAGGAGGTAAAAACATCAACAGTAATAGGAGTTTGGAAGAAGCTGACTCCAACCCTCTTGGGTAAACTTGAGGGGTTCAAGGCTCCAGTGGACTCAGTACCTGCAGAGGTGGTACAAACAGTAAGAGATCTAGAGTCCGCAGTGGAGACTGAATTGCTGCGATCTCTTGAGAAAACTTGAGTGGAGAGGACTTGCTTCTCATGGTCGAGCAAAGAAAGTGGTCTTTTGTGATCGACTCTCCTTCTGGGGAAGACACTGTGAGTGTTGTTAAAATGACAACAAAGGGTTCTATTCCATAAACCTAGCTGGTAAAGTAGCCACAGGGCTTGAAAGGATTGACTCCAATTTTAAAAATTCTATTGTCGGTAAGATGTTATCATCCTGCAAAATGCTACAGAAAAATATTTCGCAAAAGAAAAATATTTCACAAAAGGATGATGACAGGGCCAAATGGAGGGACCCGCCCAAATAGAACCTTCTGGCCCAGGAAGGGATGAGAGTATGATCATCCTGCATAGGAAGGCACGAATGCACCAACCCTCGCCCCTCTGAACTCTCATATTCCCATGTGCCCTAACCCATGTGCTGACTGTTTTTGGAACTCAGCCTGCTCAGACCCGAGTTAAATGAAGGCCATGTTGCCCTCACACAACCTGGACTCTGCTTCCTTTGGTTCATATCTCAGAATAACTTCTCATTTTCGATCCTTAACCTCTCAGAAGATTTGGCAAACTTCATTGTCTTATTTTCAGAAAGTGCCACAGCTGCCCTGACCTGCAGCACCCCCCCCCCCCACACACACACACACACACACACACACTCCCATCAGTCGGCAGCCATTGCAGGGAGCCAAGACCTTCCACTGGCAAAGAGATTACAACTCACTGAAGACACAGGTGATCATTAGCATGATTGGCAAGAAATTGTTTCTTATTAAAGAATGACCGTTATTTAGACATGATGCTATTGAACTTTTATCTGTGCGAGGAAATAAAAAAATTCATGTGTCCTGCTTCATTGGGATAGTCACTTTTTTTGCAATGGCCTGGAACGAAACTCCAGTGTCTCTGAGGTGTGCTGTAGAAAACTTTCATTGACCTTATTTTAAGTTGGATGACATTCCATTCATTCATGAAATCTCCATCTCCTATGCCTCAAGCTAGAGCAGGCAGAGTCCACAAACAGCCACGTGGAGTTGTGATAGCTCCATACCCTCCTCCAGATTCCATGAGATGGGTGGGCACTGCCCACATCTAGGAGCAGGTGGCTGTGGGAAAGGGCTCACACGTGGACGGTTTTCAGGAAGTCAACAATTTGATTCTGGGGAGCTGAGGGGCTAACTGGTGGATTCTGCTCTAGAATCAGGTTTGATTGTTATCTTTCTGCTTTCACAGACTCATTTTTTGTAACCCAGAGTGAGGCCAGACAGTTGTGGAGGGAGGTTTTGGGTGGAGTTTGGGGTGCAAGGTACATTGACTGTCCTCTAGTCCCGGGTTACACACAGAAGCAGGTTTCCTGCTTGAGTTTAAAAGCTTCAGCTCCAGCCTATGAGGCAGTTAATTTACCATTAAAAATGCTGCATAAAACATACTAGTAAGCTTGCTTCCCTGGAAAAACTTGTAAAGATGTGTTGTGGCGCATTTCTCCCTGGCCCCGCCCTGCCCCCTGCCTTCTCTGCGGCACAGCCTGCAGTGAGCACCCTTTGCATTCCACGCCAAACTTGCAAGAACAGGTGGCCTGACACTGAAAGGTGAGTCGTATATTTTTTTCATTAGGCCATGCTTTTAAAATAATTTGCAGAATTTGCAGAAAAGTAACTAAAGGTCTTGTTTTCATTTCACAAGAATATGGAGACTCTGCTGGACCTTCCCCGGAGAAAGGCTCTGACTGCAATAAAGTACAGACAAAATTTCTGACAGTGACTGAGATGGAGGCAGAAAATAGTGTTTGCCAGCGTAATGGGTTACCCCCGGAGGTATTCAGCCCAAATTACCATCCGTGACAGTTCCTGCACTACCCAGATCTGAGCGTCCATGGCTGTGGAGGGCAGCAGCTGACGCCATCTCTCTAGCTGCTTCCCTCCCTTAACTGGTTCTCCCTCCCCCTAATTCCCATTCCTTGGGCTTGTGTAGACATTTTCCTTCCTGCTCACCTGGCACTGTAATGGTCAACAGATTGGGGGCACCCCAACCCCAGGCAAAGGACACAATGTCCAACTCTGGAGGACCCCAACTCCCAGATGGCACGTCCTGGTGATGAGGAATGTGGGTTGGTGCACTGAGGGGTGTTGCCAGGAGAACTGAGATGGTAAGGGCACTCCTGAAAGAACCGCCAGGGCACCTTGCTCACATTTTTGCTCTGGAGGTGAAAGGGGGAAGGGCGTGGAGAGAAGGTGAGAAGGCAGCTGAGGACTAAGCAGGTGCATGCAAAGTGCCCTAACTGCATTTGTTACCGCGAAGCCGACATTTAAGAGATAGAATGGAAGCAATCATCAGGGTTTGTTGGTGGAGTCTGGCAAATGTGTTTGGAACACCTGGGATGTGTAGTGTAGCACAAATAGTTTTCAAACAATCCAAGAGCCAGAAAAGAGATGCGAGGCCATAACTGCGCATGGCAGGGAGTTACGTGGCTGGCCTGTGTTTGGAAGGTGGGTCCTGTGAGGCCTGAGGGCCAGGGGTTTGTTCATGTACAAACACACATCGGGGAGCATGTGTAGAGTGCCAGGCATGTAGCACTCTGGCGAGGGTCGTGTAACAAGGGCTGTGTTATCAGGCTAAGGAATTTGAACCCGTTGTGGATAAATGGGTCTAACGATGCAATCTTCATTTTAGGAATGTAATTTTGGTGGCTGGACACAGTAGTTCACGGATAAACTTGAGGGGTTCAAGGCTCTAATAAAACCATCTCCCTGTAATCCTAGCACTCTGGGAGGCCGAGGCAGGTGGATTGCTTGAGCTCTGGAGTTTGAGAACAGCCTGCGCCAGAGTGAGACTCTGTCTCTACTAAAAATAGAAAAATTAGCTAAGTGTGGTGGCGGGCACCTGGAGTCGCAGCCTCCCATCCAGAGAGGCTGAGGCAAGAGGATCACGGCTGTGAGCTATGATACCCCAGCACTCTAGCCTAGGACAACAGAGTGAGACTGTCTCAAAAAAGAAATGTAACTTTGGTAACCATACAGTACAGTATACAAGAGTTGGGAATGGCTGGGGGAAGGAGACCAGTGAGGAACAAGGATGATGGGTCGAGCAGGGGTTCAGGGGCTGCCGGAAGGTACCCGCAAGCTGCGAGGCTGCAGAGGACAGGTTGTGTGTGCAGATGAGGGAATGGAGAGACTGACTGAATGAGAGGCTCAGGAGTAAGGTGGAGGGAGGATGCCACCAAGGGCAAATGGCTCAGTCAGCCAATGGTGTCTTCTCTTTAAAGGCACAGGAGGGGACCCAGGAAGCCCTTTCCCCACTCACAGACCTTGAGAAGGATGATGGGAGCTGATATCCCTTCCTCCCTCTGCAGAAAGAAAGATGTGAAGCTTTTCTGGAAGTCCCCATAGAAGGAGATTTGTCATCTTATTCATTCATTATATGTATTATTTCTAAAATGGAAGCAGATTGACACGGGGGGAATTAGCTTTTGTTGTGTCCGATGAGAATGGCCACCCAGTGGAGTATTTATTTCTGGCTCCATCTCCTTCAATCCGTCATTGCATTTATGACAGGGGGAAATGAATCAGAATCCTTTCTGCTTGAAATAGATGTCAGCTCTTCTCTTGGAAATAACTGATCAATAAACATTTAAAGATCAAGCCCTTGTTCCCATCAGCACTATACCGTCTGTGAAGCTGGCAGTGGGAAGGAACAGGGCCCTTCCTTCCCCAGCAAGGCTTGGGGCCCTGCAGTTTTCCAGTAATGCAGCCTTGGGCAGTTGCTGTGTCCTTTCTGGTTTAATTGTATTTCTTGGCTCAGGTTGTCTGGTACACTCCTGGCTCATCACCAACTACTAATGGATAGTCCTCTGGCTATGAGCCCATCGCTGGCCTGGTATGACTGTTCAAGTTTTTTGTAAATAGGTAAAGGGGAATGTTGGACCTTAGGCCAGAGACCAGTCAAATATTACGAGCTGCTTCTTCAACAGCAATTTGCCTGTGAGACACCTGTTCAGAAGGTTTTGGATGTCTTTCAGTTACTGGTCCATAAACATGCCATTTGTCCCTCAACTGTTTCATTTGCCACAATTTTCACAACTAATAATACCATCTCCTCCACTTCAAAATCATTTCATCCTTTTTCTAGTTCACGGTGTAACGTGGGGCTAACAGAAAAGAAACATCTGTCTTCAGCCTTCATGCTGACAGGTACTCCACAAATGTAGATTTCCACACAAATAAAAGAACATATTTAATCATACAGTTCTTCTAAGTCTGCTTCTTGTTTTTGATTACAACTTACTCTGGACACCTTTTAGTGCTGGGGGGAGGTTTATTTTTATCCATTGTGCTATGATTTTTAGGTATTAAAAAAAAAAGAAGCCTTCATTTTAAAATCCACATAGAAATCTTGCCTTGTACAGTCTGGTGTCTCAACCAGTAAAGCATGATTTGAATGAGCACACGTACCTGTGAGATCCTCTTTGATAATAAGTCCCCTTCTCTCGAGAGTTCTGATGTTTTTGAAACTGAACAAATTCCTCATGTTGTTTCACACAAGTTGCTTAGAGTTGCCAGATTTAGCAAATAAAAACACAGGATCCCAGGGTGGTGCCTGTGGCTCAAAGGAATAGGGCACTGGCCCCATGTGCCGGAGGTGGTGGGTTCAAACCCACCCCCGGCCAAAAACTGCAAGAAAAAAAAACAACAAGAAAACCCAGAATCCCATTAAATGTGGATTTCAAATAAATAACAAGTTCTTTTTATCATAAGTATCTCCTGTGCAATCTTTGGGGAAAAAAAAGAAGTATCTGTTCTTTATCTGATGTTCAAATAAGCTCTCCATCATATTTGGTAAACCTAAATCTTCTATAAATGGAGAGTTAACATGCAAACCCATAAGTTCTGGCTTCCTCAACACATTATGTCTTTGCACAAGACAATTTCAACCATCTAACTACTTCCCTTTGAAGAATAGCCCCCCTGGGTATTTGGAGGCTTTTGACAGGGCCCTGCTGTACTGGCTCCTTGGTTAATAAGCACATGGCCCATCCTTAAGGGATAAACACAGCCTGGAAGGAGAAAATATGAGCTTCTGGGACACATAGACAGATGGGTCCCTCCTCATTTCATTCATGACATGCAAAACAGAATGGGGCTCTGATATCCTGGGTCAGCAGAGCGACTGGGTTTAGGTTTCACAGTTATTCAAACCCAGAGGCATTATCTAGCACAATTCTTAGGCTGTGACACTCTTAGCCAGGTCTACAGCTAGGCCTGGAATATTCCTTACACTGGAGCCTTTTATGGCCATTTCTCTAGATTACATTTGACAGAGACAAAGGAGACCACTTATATTCCAATGAAAATTGCTTTACCATTAGACAGACTCTCTTAAGCAAGCGTCACTTCACAAGGAGACGCTAAGGACAGCACTTAGCATTTTTTTTTTTCATAGGTTCCAACACAGAAAAACGTTCTTATTTTTCACTTCTAAATTCCTTTGGAAAGTTGCTAACCCTAATTTCCCTTCTATCCCAGAATGAGAGGATTAAGGGGAACAGACAAACAAGCAGATGTGTACGACCCAGCACAGCCCAATTAATAAAGACCTTCAATGGCCTTCCATGGCATCCATGTTATCCAGCCTTCAGTTTCCCACAATTCTGGGGTTACTTCCTGAGGGGTGGTGAAGATCACATGTGGGCCATGGAGACGGAGCACAACTCTCTGCTTTTACAGGAGAGGACACAGATGCCCAAAGAGGGACACCCCTTTACTAAAGTCACAATCAAACGTGAGATACCATGAGTCTTGCGCTCCAAGTTCCTGGACCTTTTTTCCCCACAATTATTTCTACATTACCAACTTACTCTACATACATAAGTGGAAATCATTCAGGTATATTATTGCTTTAAAAAAAACAAAAGCCAGCGCACAGATGTTCATAACAGCATTATTCACAATAGCTAAATGGTAGAAGCAATGTAAGTGTCCATTGAGAAATAAGTGGATAAAAAAAATGTGGTTTATGTTCTCCAGGGAATAGTACTGCACCTCAAGAGGGAGAAAATTCCGACACACGCTACAACATGGGTGAACCTTGAGGACAGGGTATGACTGAAGTAAGGCAGTCACTGAAGGTCAGGTAGTGGGTGATTCCACCCGTATCAGGCACCCAGAGAAGTCAGATTCACACAGAAAGGGGAATGGGCTGAGGGAGGACGATGGTGGGTTAGTGTTTCATGGGTACAAAATTTCAGTTTAGCAAGACAAAAAGAGTTCTGGAGATAGATGGGTGGTGATGAATTCACAATGTGAATGTACTTAATGATACTGAATTATACACTTAAAAACTCAAGTTAAAAAGTAAATTTTATGTTATGTATATTTAACCCAATTTTTTAAACATATCCTTCTTAGTAAAGTATTGTAAGAATGATTCTAATATGAAGAATTAGAACTCAGTTCTAATATGACGCCAGTAGATGATCTAATGCACGCCCCTGTAAGAGAAAAACTCAAATCAATTCAAGACAAGGGGGAGGACGGTGGGGATTACGGTGTATGGCACAACTCTTGGGGGCTGGACACGATTATGAGGGGGACTTTACCTAACAAATGCAAACAGTATAACCTAATTCTTTGTACCCTCAAGGAAGCGGAAACAAACAAACAAAAAAAGATATGTAATGAAGAATTGAAACCATGAAAAGAAAAGATGCTCCATCAGACAAAAGGGGAAAAAGCTGATTTTATGGGAGTTCAAGGGGCTCACTGAGAAGAATTGAGTTTAAAACTGAGAGCAGATGTGAAACATCCCACTACACGGAGGATACAAAAATGGTCAAGAAATCTTTCTAGAATAGACATCAGTGACCCTTAAGGAAGACAGAAACAATGTTTTTCAGGTGTCTTGGAGTGGAATAGGGCAGGGGGCCATTGACAGGGCTCTGAGAAGGCTATCCTGTCCCAGAGCACCTTCTTGCACCCTGCCATTTCATTCAGAAGAATGTGATTTTGTCTAGTGATTCCACTTTGCATTTTTTTTGAGACAGAGTCTCACTATGTTCAGTTTCACTATGTCATCCTCTGTAGAGTGCTGTAATGTCACAGCTCACAACAACCTCGAACTCTTGGGCTTAAGTGATTCTCTTGCCTCAGCCTCCCAGTAGCTGGGACTACAGGCACCCACCACAACACCCAGCTATTTTTTTTGTTGCAGTTGTCATTATTGTTTAGCTGGCCCGGGCTGGGTTTGAACCCACCAGCCCCAGTGTATGTGGCCAGTGCCCTAACCACTGAGCTTTGGGCACCAAGTCTAGTATTTCCACTTTGAAAATGCGAATATTCTAGAAGAGTTACCCCACTGTCTGGAAAGTATCCAGTCATTTAACAAGTAAAATAGTATTAGCAGTGGCTAGGTACTTTAGGGACAGCCCTTGTGTATTCCAAAACCCATAGCACAGCACACTTTACCTACTTTTCCCCACTTCCCATCTGGTCTCCATTCCCCAACCCATCTCCCCCATCCTGTTCTCCACACTGGAGGCCCCGTTTACAGCTCCCACAGCATCCCATACCCTGCCTGCAAAGCTCTCAGCAGAAGACATGCTTTATTTCCACAGTTCTATTCTAGAATCTGTCCATCCCAAGCTCTCTGAAGGCAGGCATGGTGTCTCCCTCACTGTGGCTCAGCATCGGGTGTAGTGTTTAATACAGAGCAAGCTCACAATAAATAATGTTTAAATGTCTGGGTAAATTAACCAGCTGCTTAGGATACTAGTATGTCTTTAAAGTTCAATGAGGCAATGGTTAAGTGAAGTTATTAAAGCAATCACTGAAGTCCTCCCTCCCATCTGCTAAGCAGTTATAAAATACTGCCATTAAAATACCACGTGAAGAATGCATACAGGAAGCACTTATAATGTCAAATTAACCTAAAGATTAAAGAACCATCTTTTAATATGTGTTCCATCAGAAAAATGAAAAGAATGTCTTTTAATTCTCCATATTTCAGCACTAACAATTTAATAGCCACAAGTAGAACACTGTAAACTTTTCCCATTTGATGCTTGAGGACTACCACTTACACAAAACAAAAACAACCAGACCCTTCTCCCAATATTTTAGCAGAATGATATCAGTGTGTGTGTGTGAATATAGATGATGCTTCCAAAACACTTTTTGTCAATATCTTTAATCCTTGGATTATTTATCTTTTTTTTTACAGTTTTTTTTTTATTATTATAGATAAAAATATGCACCATAGATGTGGCCCAACCCATCACCCTCCCTCCACCCAAACCTCCCCCCTCCCTTCCCCTTCCTTGGTCCTTTCCTCATAGAATACTATGCAGCCTTAAAGAAAGATGGAGACTTTACCTCTTTCATGTTTACATGGATGGAGCTGGAACATATTCTCCTTAGCAAAGTATCCCAGGAATGGAAGAAAAAGTATCCAATGTACTCAGCCCTACTATGAAG
>CAUYPK010153019.1:0-18666 GCA_963574355.1 Loris lydekkerianus
GGGGCTTTGGTGTGTGCCACACCTTTTGGGCACAAGACACGATTGTAAGAGGGACTTTACCTAAAAAATGCAATCAGTGTAACCTGGTTTATTGTACCCTCAATGAATCCCCAACAATAAAAAAATAAAGAAATGAAAAAACAAACAAACAAAAAAAAATCTAAAAATGGTAGACATAGAAGAAACATATATCAAAATGCTAAACTCACCACCAACATCATATCAAATGGGGGAAAGTTGAAGTCACTCTCTCTGTAAGAAGTATAACAAGAGGATATTGCCCATTGTCATTATTATATTCAAAATTAAACTAGAAGTTCTAGCTAGAACAATCAGACAAGAGAATGAAATAAAAAATATCCAAATTGGGAAATCAGAGGTCAAACTATCACTTTTTACTGAGGATATGATCTTGTATCTAGAAAATTCCAAAGACTATACCAAGAGACTCCTGGAATTGATAAATCAATTCAGCAAAGTCTCAGGTAACAAAATCAATGTACAAAAACTGACAACATGTTTACATATCAAAAACAGTAAACCTGAGAGTCATATCAAAGTCTCAATACCATATAGTATAGCTAAGAAGAAAATAAAATACTTATGAATATACTTAACCAAGGAAATGAAAGATCTCTACAAGCATAACTATGAAATATTGATGAAAGAAATTGCAGATGACCAAATAAATAGAAAAACATATATTCATGAATTAGTAGAATCAACATTGTTACAATTTCTATACTGCCCAAAGTGAGTTACAGATTCAATGCAATCCCATTAAAATACCAACATCATAAGAAATAATTCTAGGCTTTTTTAGGGGGATCAAAAAATAGCCCAAATAGTCAAAGCAATCTTAAGCAAAAAGAACATATCTGAAGCCATCACATTGCCAAACTTCAAACTATACTACCTGGCTATAGTAACCAGAACAGTATTATATTGGTGCAAAAATACAGACATGGACAAATTGAGCAGAACAGAGGACACATTTATAAAACCATCTACCTACAACCAGCTGATCTTAGATGAAGCAAACTACAATGTATCTTAAGAAAAATAAGCCCTATTCTATAAAGGGTGCTAGAAAAACTGGACAGCCACATTCAGAAAAATGAGGCAGGACTCCTATCTCTCACCACTTACAAAAATTAATTCACGATGGATACAAGATGTAAATGTAAGGCATAAAACAATAAAAACGCTACAAGAAAATGTAGGAAAACCTTCGCTAGATATCAGCATAAGCAAAGAATTGATGACTAAGACCTCAAAGGCAAACACAGCAACAACAAAAATAAGTAAATGGAACTTGATTAAATGAAAAAGCTTCTACAAAGCAAAGGAAACAATCAACAAAGCAAATAGACAACATACAGAATAGAAGACATTTGTAAACTATACATCTGATACAGAGATAATATACATAATCTTCAAAGAACTCATACAAATAAGCAAGAGAAAAAATAAACAACCACATCAAAATGTGGGCAAAGCCAATTAATAGGAGTTTTTCAAAACAAGACAGACACTCCTGGGTATTTAGCCCAAAGGAATAGAAGTCATTTTATCAAGAAGACTACTGCATTCAAATGTTTATTGTAACACAATTAAAAATAGCAAAGATGTGGAGTCAAGGTAACTGCCCAACAATTTATGAGTGGATTAACAAAATGCGATATATAGTTACACACAAAATGGAATGCTACTTATTCATAAAACAGATATGGATTAATGTCTCTTGCAGCAATTTTGATGGGACTGGAGACTAGTGTCCTAAGTGATGTAGCTCGAGAATGCAAGACAATCACCACATGTGCTCTCTAGTAAATTGGAACTAATTGATGGGCCCACATGGGCACAGAGAGCAGCAAACATCATTGGAAATCAAGTAAGGGGGGAGGAAGAGAAGAATGTACAATGAACACTATTTAGGAAATGGGTACACTTATAGCCCTGACTTAAGCATCATAAGAGCTATTTATGTAACAAAAACATCTGTACCCCTTTAATATTTGAAATAATAAATAAATGCTTTTTCTAACAGTTAAAAAAAAGAAGAAAGAAAGTAATTCATTCAGCTTTGAGTAGTGGCTAATTAGGTTTTGAAGAAGTTAATTTGGAAAAGACATTTCTGGTTAGTCATAAATTCTGCACTTCATTAAAAAATCAAAGTGCTTTCTTAATCCTTGGATGTCTGGAGCCAGGATTGTCGTTCATTTGACTCATACCTTAAAGCAAAAAATACAGTCTTGGCAGTATTTGCAATGGAGGAGCTGCTGCTGCTATGCTGATTGACAAGTTATAGACAGATACCCTCTGTTGTTTAAGGAGATAACCCTGTGTGAGCAGTCATCCTTAATTATAACTACCCTTGCACTCAAAATAAACTACTTCTTAATTATTTTCTATATTAACTCTTTTTAAATAAAAATTATCAATTCTGAAAACCCTTTGAAATAAAAAAGAAATTATCAGTTCTCCCAAGAAATAAGATCAAGAAATAAAGAACCAAAAACAGAATGACAGGTAATTCAGATATGGCCTTCACAATAGGTGTGATTAATATCTTTGGAAATATTAATATGTTAATATTTAATATAGCATAATAGCTTAAAAATTATAACTTTAACCAGAAAATTGAAATATATGAGGAAACGAAAATATAAATTCTGTAATTTAAAAATAACTATTTACCAATGCAATAAATGAACTTAACCTATAGAATAGCCACAGATGAAGAGAGAATTAGTGA
Source organism: Loris lydekkerianus (assembly GCA_963574355.1). Classification (NCBI taxonomy): domain Eukaryota; kingdom Metazoa; phylum Chordata; class Mammalia; order Primates; family Lorisidae; genus Loris; species Loris lydekkerianus. Next base: position 2,759 of record CAUYPK010153019.1, read on the forward strand.
ACTAGAAGAAACATCAGCAAAAATTTCCAAACTGAAACATAAAGAGAAAAAAATACATAGAAAATACAGAAGAGAATGTGAAACATGTAGGTTAAAGTGAATATATCTACATATGTGTCATTTGAGCCCCTGAGGGATAGAAGAGAAAATGAAGCAGAAATAATATTTAAAGGGTTATTATCTTTCATCACCTCTCAGGCTTTAGCTAAGATCAATTAAAGAGTAATTGTCTTTATCTAGACTGACCAAGATAAAAATAAAAGATTGAAATTACTAAAATCAAGAAAGAGATATTACTATAGACTTTCAGAAAAAATAAAGGATTATATATGAATATTATGAACACTGACAAATTATAGATGAAATAGATCAATTACTAGAAAGAATAAATTACCATAGTTAACTAAAAAAGAAGTAGATAATCAGAGAAAACCTGTAACAAATAGAGAAACTCAATAACCTACAAATTAAATTTTAAATTCCTGGAAATAAATTCTATACCCTAAAGGCTTTCCTGGGAAATTCTATCAACATTTAAAGAAAAAATGATAACAATCTTTCAAAAACACTTTCATAAAAAAGAAAAGGAGGAAACAACTCTGAATTCATTGTATGAGTCCAGAATATTACTCTGAGGCCAAAACAAACAAAAACAAAACAACAAAATAGAAAATTATAAACCAATAGCCTTTATCAATATGTATAGAAAAATTGTAACAAACTGAATCTAGACAACTATAAAATCTATTTTTTTTTTTTTTTTTTTCAATTTTTGGCCGGGGCCAGGTTTGTACCTGCCACCTCCAGTACATGGGGCCGGTGCCTACTCCTCTGAGCCACAGGCACCACCCAATCTTTTTTTTTTTTTTTTTAAGACAGAGTCTCACTCTTTTGCCCCCAGCTACAGTGCCCTGGCATCATAGCTCACAGTAACCTCAGGCTCCTAGGCTCAAGCAGTCCTCTTGCCTCACCCTCCCGAGTAGCTGGAATGGCAGGAGCCTACCACAATGCCTGGTTATTTCTTTTAGTAGAGAGAGGTCTCAATCGTGCTCAGTCTCATCTTGAACCCCTGAGATCAAGGGATTCTGCAACCTCAGCCTCCCAAAGTGCAAGGATTACAGCTGTGAACCATTGTGCTCAGCCCTATAAAATCTATTATATACCATGATTAAATGGGATTGATTCCAGGAATGCAAAGTTGACATAATATTCAAATTGCATTTAATATAACACACCATATCAATATAATAATACACAAAATCTATGTGATCATTTCAATAGGCACAGAAAAACCATTGTTAAAAATTCAACACCTTTTCATAATAAAAAGCTGATAGAGTGCATCTATGGAAACCTACATCTAACACCACACTCACTGGTGAAAGACAGTACTTTCACTCAAAGACAAGGAATAGAATAAGGGCATATACTTTCATCAGTCCTATTTAACATTGTATACAATGTTATAACCAAGCCAAAAAAAATCACACAAGGAAAAATAAATAAAAGGCAGATTTTACTTTCAAATTGGAATGGCATAAATAAACCTATCTTTGTTCACAGAAACCAATGTTATATAAAGAAAATCCCAAGACGATAAGTGAGAATTTTTCAGAATTAATAAAAGACATAAGCCAAAAACCTAAGAAGTGCAAGAAACACCATGCAAGGTAAATATAATAAAAATTTCACCTAGGCTAAAAATCAAACTCAAAAATATATATTATATAATCTATATTTAAAAATACATATTTAAAGAAGCAACATTAGACTGACATTCCACTTCTGAACAGAAAGGATGAAAACTGTAATAAAATATAATCAAAATTTTAAAATGCTGAAAGAAAAAAATAACTATCTAGACTTCTATACCCAGCAAAGATAGCTTTTAGGATGAAGGCAAATTAAAAATTTTTACAGATCAAATAAAAACTTAAAGAATTATTTGATAAAATGTCTAAAGAAATAATCATAAGAAAATTTTTCAGCCAAAAGACATATATATGAAGCATGTAAATACAGTAAGGAATGAAAAACACTGGAAAATATAAACATGTACTTGCCCTTAGGTCATATTTAGTGAATTTGAACATATGTACACCCTATTTATAATAATCCTCAGAAATGCATATTTGTATGCACCAAAAATAATAAACAAAAATGTAAAGAGTAGCACTATCAAAATCAGGCAAACACTGAAAACCTAAATGTTTATCAATAGAAGAAAAAATAAATGCATTGAGGAATATCGATACGATGGAATGCTAATCATCAATGAGAAAAAATAAACAACTTCTACATTAGATAATATGAATGAATCCTTAAAATATGAAAAGATAAGATACAAAAACTATATGATTGCTTCAATAGGTACACAAAAAGCAGCTGACAAAAAGTCCAAAACCTGATTCTAGGAGGCTGAGGCAGGTGGATTGACTGATCTTAGAAGTTCAAGACCAGACTGACCAAGAGAAAGACCCTACCTCTAAAATTAGCTGGATGTTGTGGATGGCACCTGTAGTCCCAGCTACTCAGGAGGCTGAGAGGCTCCTGACCAGAGGGAGAAAAACTGGACAATATCGGACTCTATGAAGCCAAAGGTGGGGAGTCAAGCCAGGAAAGTAGTTAAGCAAGCTGTAACTACAAGGAAGAGCATTCAAGAAAACAAATTACAGGTACAAAGCCTATCAACTAGAGGATGGGAGAACCTCTCCCCCAAGCAAGAGGCCCACCATGGGCTCTCTGCGAGTGAGCAGGGAACAAAAGACCTCTCATTTTACCTCACTGGAGAGAGCTAAATACAAGGTCTCTTTCTCCAGGGAGGTCTCACTTATGAACCTACACACCACCCTGCCAGGCATAAAATTGAACAGATATTTTCCCCCACAATTCTAAACCCTTCCCCCTTCACATGGGGTTCTGAAGTTCTTCCTCCTGAAGAGAGCAGACTGTTGGTCTTTTCCTGAGAGATCTGGGCATAGTGTAGACCACTGACCATCAGGATGGAATCTGTGATTAGTGGGGAAGACAGAGACACTCACCAGGAAGAGCAGCAGTCCCCTGTTTATAACTTGGCCCAGCCAGAGGTGGCATTGACCCTCTGTTTGGGCTGTGTCTGGTGGGAGGGGGTGCAGAATCCCTCGCTCTGATGGTGCCCACAGCAGGAGAGTGGTTGCCCCGTGTGGACTAACTCTGGTGCAGGGCTGCTCCCGAGCCCCAGCTGGGCCTGAAAGTGGAGGCTTTCTAGGTATGGACTGAGATCTGAGGGCAAGGGTGTGTGTTCCCTACACTCCAACAGAGCTGGCAAGCCTCTGGGCGTGGACAGAGACCTGCAAGTGGGGAGTGTAATCCCCTGACTCCAGCTGGGCTGGCAAGCAGAGGCTTGCTGGGTGTGGACTGAGACTGGCAGGTGGGGACATGGTCCCCTGACTCCAACTGGTCTGGCAAGCAGAGGCTTACTGGGTGTGGACTGAGACCAGCAGGTGGGGGTGTGGATCCCTGGCTCTAATGGTACTGTTGGAGACCCTTGGACCCCTCTCTGTTGAGCAGGGTTTGCACTGCCTGAGACAATTTAATTGGAACTCATGTCTGGGGCTATCCACCCAGGGACACTCTGAGGTTGACCTTCAAAGTTCTGTAGCAGAAAATAACTGAAGGGTGGGGGTGGGTGGTGCAGCTGTCTGTATCTCTTCATAGCCTAGATTTAAACCTAATACTGTGGCTTCTTAGGATAGAGTAGAGGTTGGCTAATATCAAAAACAGAGCTAGCTTATGGTATCTCACCAAGTAGGTCCTCATAGGCTTTGGCCAAAACTCTAAAAGGAGCCTTTGTAAGGTCGTAGGAGGTAAGCCACAATTACAAAGCCCAGTGCTTTGGAAAGGAGCTGATTATCTCTACTACCTGGGAACCCCAATTCAATCTCGATGAAAAATAAACATGGTATGGAACCAACAGAAGAACTCTGGCAACATGAATAATCAGCATATCAACTCCCCAAGGAATGACAAAGAAGATACAACTGAAGATGCCATGCATAAACAAATGGCTGAAATGTTAGAAATCAAATTCAGAATATGGATGGCAAATAAGATGAAAAAATGGAAGAAAGTTAGAAATTGAAATCCAAAGAGTAGTTCTAAAGTTGTCTCAAGAAATTAATGAATTCAAAAACAAAGTCACCAAAGGTATGGACATAATGAGAAAAGAGATAACAGAGCTCAAGGAAATGAAAAAGTTGAGCTCCAAAATACAGTAGAATCCCTCAGTAATAAAGTTGACCAGGCAGAAGAAAGGATCTCTGAAACTGAAGACAAAGCTTTTGAACATTCCCAAATGCTCAGAGAGACAGACGAATGGAGATCAAAAACTGGCCTTCCCTGAGAAAGATGTGGGATCACTCCAAAAGATCAAACATTCGTCTTATAGGAATTCCCAAAGGAGAAGAGCATGGTCCTAAAGGTAAAGATGCTCTACTCCAAGTGATTATGGAGCAGAATTTCCCAAGCATTACAAGAGATAAAGAAATTCAGATATTTTCAGAACCCCAGCAAGACTCAATCCAAATAAAGCATCTCCTAGACACAATGTGATAAACTTTGCCAAAGTTAAGATGAAGGAGAAAATTCTGCAAGCAGCCAGATGTAAGAAAAGCATCACCCACAAAGGGAGAAATATCAGAATGACTACAGATCTCTCAGCCAAAACATTTCAAGCCAGAATAGGATGGTCATCGACCCTCAGTCTCCTAAAACAAAACAACTTTCAGCCCAGGATACTGTATCCAGCTAAACTGGATTTCATTTGTGATGGAGAAATCAAATACTTTAATGACATACACATGTTAAAGAAATCGGCCATAACTAAACCAGCTCTCCAGGATATTCTCAGACCTATCCTCCACAAGGACCAGTACAATGCTTTACCAGCAAAGTAAACTCACACAGAAATTTTTGAAAAAAAAAAAAAAAAAACTTCCACAGTGGTGAAAAGATTAAAAACATCCACTGGACTTTTGAAAAACATAATACCCAAAACACTACCATGCTTATCAGTTCTTTCAATTAATGTGAATGGTTTAAATTGTCCTCTAAAGAGGCACATGTTTGTTGACTGGATACATAAACTCAGACCAGATTTGCTGCATACACAAATCTCATCTTACCTTAAAGGATAAAAATAGACTCAGGGTGAAGGGATGCACATCTATAATACAGGCAAAGAAAACCAGAAAGAAAGCAGGGGTTGCAATTTTAATTGCAGATGCAATTGGCTTTAAACCAACAAGGATAAAGAAAGATACGGATGATCACTAAATATTTGTCAAGGGAAACACCCACCCAACAAGAAGAGATTTTGATAATTAACATTTACACACTGTACCAGTCCAAAACCCTTTCGCCATAAAAAGCATTCAGCAAATGAGGAATAGAAGGAAATTTCCTCTATCTCATCAAGGGAATCTACAGAAACCTACAGCAAATATGACACTTACTGGTGACACTCTATGACTTCATTTGTATTAAATTCCAAAACAATCTAAACTAATCAGTGGTGTGACATATCAAAATAGTAATTACTTCTTTTGGAGGGAACAAGATGGGGTTGCAATTGCCAACCTCTTAATACGGGGAGTGGTTATACGGGTATCTGTACTTTATCATTTTACCATAAGGACATTTGCACTAGACTATCACAGTTCAACTTACAATTGCCAAAATGTGGAAACAACCTATATGTCCACCAACCCAGCAATGGATTAACAAACTGTGATATATGTATACCATGAAATATTCAGTCCTTGAAAAAGATAGAGACTTTATACTTTTGATATTAACCTGGATGGAGTTGGAACACACACTTCTTAGTAAAGCATCACAAGAATGGAGAAACAAATCCAATGTACTCAATTCTGATACGAAGCCAATAGATGGTCTATTACCCACATAAGAGAAAACTCTAATCAATTCATGATGGGGGGTGGGGTTATGAGAGAGCAGAGAGAGGGGAAGTGGGAAGGGGTGTGTGTGCTCCCACTTAATGAGCACGATGTTAGAGTGTATGTCTCATCTCTTGGGGCCAGGACACCATTATAAGAGGGACTTTACCTAAAAATTGTAAACATTGTAACCTAATTCTTAATACCTTCACTTAACCTGAAATAATTTTAAAAATCCATCCAGCTATACTTTAAAACTTTCCACTTTTATTTACATATTATGCTTATGCTTCAACCAAAAGTTTGCTTTAAAAGTGTCAGCATGGTGGTTATTTACAATGATAAGCTACTCACTTCACAACTTTATAAATAGGTTTCCAATGATCTTTGCAAACCCAGAAGTAGTATCCCATGTTATCCCCTGGGCAGATGACATTTGCAAGTGAGACTTAAATGATCTCATACTGTTAGGTCTTCACCCCTACATCAAATACATGTTTGAGGGTAAAAGATCCAATAGCATCCTGTTTAGGAATAGTATTCAGCCTCACTCAAGGCATGCACATTTCAAAAACATCTCAAGTATGATTTTCCTTAAATATTTAATGTAAATATCTTGATCGCATTTCATTACAGTGGACAAGAAATAATAATCTTTCTAAATATTATTGTGAAATAGGGCTGTGTGTTTATTATCTTCAAAAGGAAATTAGATGTCAAGAATGACTAACATTGATTGCACATGGAGGTGGCTGAAATTCATGCCAAAGTAAGTCATTGCTCATTCTCTTCAGGATTTGTGTTCTGGTGCAACAAACAGGGTGGTTCCTCACACCCCAGGGCTTTGCATGTAAATTCAGGCCCCTGTAATCTCCCTTCATAGAGACCCATTATGTGGCCTTCCATCTGGGATTACTTTGTCCACACCCAAGTCATACTGCAGAGGGGAAGAGAAAGATAGGTCTGTAGCTTTAGGACTATCTGTGTAGCTAATCAGGTGTGTTGCACAGGCAGAGACCAGGGAAGATGCCAAAGCCATTTGGTCTGCCTCAGATAATCCCCCGTTTCTGTGGTTGGGTGTAATATATTTTATAATCATCAAGTTTGTTTGTGTTGGCTGCAGCAAACAAGTTCACACTCTTGGAGAGAGCAAGTAAGTGAAAGAAAAACGTCTTCCTTTTTCCAGTGTCAGAAACACTTGGCTGCATCCAATTGACATTTTCTGACTGGGGCGCCATCTCACAGTCCAAATTATGCAGGCAGAATCAAAGGCTGATAAATCTGCCACACAGAAGAGCGCTCTGCGCCCTGAGTATCTTGGTCCTCTGGGTTTAAACCAGGCCTGCCTTTCTCAGGTATAAGAAAATCTTACAGGGTGACAGGCATATTCATTATCTCCATTGTAGTGATGGTTTCACAAGTAGATGCATATGTTAAAACTTCTCACATTGTATACTTTAAATATGCACATTTCACTATATGTCAATGATACCTCAACAAAGTTTTTTAAACAAAATGTATAGACCTGCTTCACCAAAAATCTTCCCTTTCTGGGTCCTGTAGTCATATGAATTTATAAGAAAATAACATATAATTGTATTAAATGAAGTACAGACTATATCAGGAAAAATAGCAGAGGACAAACAGGAAGGAGATGTGGGTATCCCTGAATGGTAAGTTTAGAAATTTGCACTTAATTGGGTAGACAAGGAGTACCCTACAAAAGAAACTTTTCTTTGCAAAAGATCAGGGTTAAGCTTGACGAAGCTAAATTTGTCTAATTTGTCAAGGATTTTCAAGATGTGCTGGGGAAAACTCTAAGAGTTATTTCAGGAACTACAGTATTATCCCTGATTAATGAAACAATTAATGAAGATTACTGCAGGAGCTATTCCCTGATTCATGAAATAAAAGGTGAACCAAAGTTCTGCTTGGAAGATTTGCAAGAGAGGATAAGGAGGAATGGAGCAGAAGTAGCAGAGGGGAGGGCGGGGGAGGTTTTGAATCTGCGTGATCAAAGTAGAAATATGAAGTTATCATAAGTTGATTTGGAAACAGGCAGTATTAATCAGTTTAAATTTATAGACATATTTTCATTTATTTACTGGCATAGATTTACATCAGTATAGTTCATATTGGGGTAGCTCAGACGGAAGGAAATTCACTGATAGATCCGTGAAAGGTTATGTGTCTTACTTCTCAGAATTACAATTTACTCCCCAAACCATTGTCTTACAGGAAATATTTTCTGTACACACATGCCTCGGGTCCTCTCTTACTCCAAATACCTATTTTTGCTATCTACTCCACTTTTTAAAATCAGAGCTGCCAAAAGCCATAGTGTCTATTGAGAAGTTTATAGCTTCATTGGGAGATTAAAAGGCCTGGTGTACTTTCAGAACAGAAACCTCATATCCTGCCAGAAACGATCACATCCAAATCCAACAGATGTCATGGTAGAATGGATTTAAAAACAAACAAACAAAAAAAAAAAAAAAAAAAAAACTATATCATTCATCCTCGGGGATAAGAGAGTGTGTTCTATTCATGAAAAAACAACAGGATGTTATTTTTAAGGGAAATTTAAAAACTAAAAAAAGAGCTCTTATAACTATGAAAAATATGACCCCAAAAGTAAAAATGCTGAACATGAATTATAAGATAAAGTAAATATTTCTAAAATTAAAACAAAAAGATAAAGAGAAGGAAGATAATAACAATAATGAATTGAGGATGTCAAAATGTATTAGGATTTCACAACAAATGATAAAATGTGATATAAGAAAATCTCACAAAACTGAAAAGCACAAGGTTCCCAATCAAAAAAATTCAGGCCTAAATATCCATTATTCTAAGACCCACAGTCATGAATTTTTAGGGAAACAGCTTCTTTAAAGCTTCCAGGAAAAAAGTGGGTCATAAGCAAAGAATAAAAGGTCCACTAGACGTCCCCACAGCAGCGTTAGAAACCAGAAAATGGTAGCGTGGAACCTGCAAAATTCTCAGAAAAAAATACTCTTTCCGTGTAGTTATTTTTCACCAAGCTATCAATCCTGAGAACCTGCAAAATTCTCAGAAAAAAATACTCTCTCCTTGTAGTTATTTTTCACCAAGCTATCAATCCTGTAATAGAAGAGAGACAACATTGACTTCATGGTTTTTAATTACTTGTTTCATGTGCCCCCTTTTTAGGAAGCTACTGGAGAAGGTGCTTCACAAAATCTTAGGGGTAAAGCAGTAAATAGACAAGGGATACGTGTAGGAAGGAGTTTCCAACCTTTTGGCTTCCCTGGGCCACACTGGAAGAAGAGGAGTTGTCTTGGGTGACACATTAAATATACAAACACGAATGAAAGCCAATCAGCCAACAAAAAAAGAAAGAAGGTATGCGTAATTTTCATATCTGCCATCACAGATAAGCAAAAAAGTCCTCACATAATTGTCCTAATAATGCAGGAGACAATTAAAATCATGGAGCAGTTCCCAAGTTTGCAATCACGAATATAGAAAATGAACAGATCTAAGTAATAAAATACCTTTGATGTTTTTTATTATAAAAGTAAAAGAAAACGGACAACATAAAAGTAGGGATATTGGACATTGTATATGAAAAACTAATGCATCAATATCTGGTTGATGGAATTAATTGCAATTTTCAGTGAGTTCTCCAGGTGCTCATCAGATAGTTTGGTTTTAATTTCACTCTTTATGTGCTTCATTCTTAAAAATAGTTGCTTGCAAATGCAGGTGCTGACAAAAAGCTATGATATTCATAACGTATGACTGTGAAACAAAGGATACGTACATATTTGTCTCTGGGAAGATAAGACTATAAAAGATCAGAAAAGAGACATGATCAAGTTGTTCCCTCAGGGTGAATGTCAGATTGTGGTTCTACATATTCTACTTGAAAATTGGCAGATAACATATTTGTGTCCCCTAAAAATGTTGCAAATGCACCAAAATATTAGTTATTTTCTCAGAGACCTTGAAATCTGACTTCAAATTCTTATATCAAATCAAAAAGCAAGGCTGCATACTTTCCACTGTTCCCAGGACTGTGTTTAGCCAATGTGTCAAATGCATGAAATTATTTGTCTTCACTTGAGCTTGCCATAATTTCACTTTCATTTGGGACACTGTTTTGGTCTGAAACATTATATTGATAGGTTGGTTTTCATCTTGAAGATGAATGTTTAACTCACTTCAATGAGCAGTTAAATTCCCTAACAATGCTAAATCTGTATGCCAGTTTTCATCATCAAGTTCTGGCACAAATGTGGTTTTTGATACCATGAGGATTTGATAGCATGTCACAAATCCTAAAAATGTTTTCAACATTTGGCCTCGACTCAGCCATCTCACTTCTGAAAAGTAAACGATGTTGCCACAGTCAGCATCAGTCCTTTTAAGGAATCCCTTGGCCCTTATGAAATTCACAATTGTGATGATGATTTGCATGACATTACCCATTTTAATGCTTTTGAGCACAAGTTTTCTTGATGTACTAGGCAATGATACTTTATCAAGCCTGAGTTTGGGGCAGCAATTACATCATCTTCTATTAATTTTACACGTCCCTTGACCCTGGATGACTGTGAACGGAGCAAGACAAAATTGTAAATTTACTTAAAACATTATGAGATTTTTGTGATTTCTTGGTAGAACCTGAATGCTTGGTCACAGATGTGAACTTTGTAGACGATGTCTACATGTCACAATGTCACATAAAATAAACATGCGTATGCTCTTGCCGCTGGCACGGGTGTAAGGCCTCAGTTTTACAGCTGGGTGAAGTCTCTAGAACGTTATCTTCCAAGCACAGTCAAATTGACTTCATCAGGTGTTACATGTTCAACCTACCACTGCAACATTAGGCTTTTAATTTTATGTAGAGATCAGGTAACCTTTCATATTCAATTATTAAGGGTACTTCACCCCCTCAGCAGCGCCCAATCACCACCTGCTGTGCTTTACAACCAGACTTCCGCCAAGCCCTGCGTCAAAAGTAAAGTCTGGGAAGAGCCCAAACCTTGCCTTCTATTTTCCTGTCAATTAATTTTTATAATAACAGTAATTACAGTCCTTTATCTATTATTATTGTTATTATTTCAATCTCAACATGGCTTCTACAATGTCTCAAGTGAAAACAAAAACCAAAAAAAGAAAAGTTATAGATGAGGAAAGATTGTTCTATGAAAAGTGGACAGACAGCTACTGTTTAGTAGAGGCAGATCGAAGATACTCTGCTCAGTCTGCAGGGCATTTGTGCAAGTTTTCAAAGACTATAATTTGAAAAGGCATTACACACAAAAACAAGCTCCCAGATTTGACCCGCATGAAGGACTATCATGATGACAGAATAGCAGGTCTGAAAAAAAGTCCATCTTCACAAAAATTATTTTTTAAGTTACAACTCTGATGGATTCCATTGTAAATGCTAGTTATGTGATAGCGTGTTTAAGAGCAAAATCATCAAAACCATCACTGATGGTGAGTTTATCAAGCAATGTGTGGAAAGCATGGCAGATATAATTCACCCTAGAATAAAAAGGGGATATTTCTAAAATCAGTTTGTTTTACCAGACTATATCCAGGTAAAATGAAAAAACTGAGGAATCGATCAAAGGAAATTTAGAGAGTAAAGCTACTAATTTTAAATGTTATGCTTTGCCAATGGATGACACCACTGATGTTACAAATATGGCTCAATTGGCCATTTTTCTTAGAGGCATTGATGACGAATACACTGTTACTGAAGAAATGGCTTCTTTAGTGCCATTAAAAGGCACAAGTAAATCAAGATATTTATATGAAGCATTAAAAAGTATGTTAAAGTAATTTTCTTTGTCCATTGTCAACATACCTGGTATAATTACAGAAGCTGTCCCAGTGATGCTAGGTAAAATTAAGAGAAAGTGATGTAATTTCAGCCCAAAACTCACAAAATTCATGTTTGATGAAGTATCATTACATAGACATCAAAAAAACATTATGCTCAAAAGATTTAAAAATGGGTAATGTCATCAAATCATCATCAAGACTGTGAACTTCATAAGGGCCAAGGGATTGAATCATCGCCAGTTTTAGGAACTCCTTAAAAGGACTGATGCTGACTGCAGCAACATCGTTTACTTTTCAGAAGTGAGACGGCTGAGTCGAGGCCAAATGTTGAAAACATTTTAGGATTTGTGACATGCTATCAAATCCTCATGGTATCAAAAACCACATTTGTGCCAGAACTTGATGATGAAAACTTAGCATACAGATTTAGCATTGTTAGTGAATTAACTGCTCACTGATGTGAGTTAAACACACATCTTCAAGGTAAAACCAACCTATCAATATAATTTTTCAAACCATAACAGTGTCCCAAATGAAAGTGAAATTATGGCAAGCTCAAGTGAAGGCAAACAATTTCATGCATTTGATACATTGGCTAAACACAGTCCTGGGAACAGTGAAAACCATGCACCCTTGCTTATCTATTTGATACAAGAATTAAATAACAAAATTCAAGATTTCCGGGAAAATAGTCAATATCCAATGCATTTGCAACTCCATTTTCAGTGGTCATAAATATGTTACCCACCAATTTTCAAATTGAATGTCTAGAGCTGTAATTTGACATCCAACCTAAGGGAAAAACTTGATCATGTCTTTCTCTCTCTTTTTTTTTTTTAGACAGAGTCTCTTTCTGTTGCCCAGGCTAGAGTCCTATGGCTTCAGCCTACCTCACAGCAACCTCAAACTCCTGGACTCAATCGATCCTCTTGCCCCAGCCACCCAAGTAGCTGGGACTACAGGCACCCACCACACCATCCGGTTAATTGATGATGACCCTTACTAGACTTATAGGTCTCATCTTCCCTCACTTCACAATAATGCCTCCTTCATGTCCTCACTTTTTGGCAGCACCTATGTTTGCAAACAACTATTTCCAATAATGAAGCACATTAGGAGTAAAATTAGAACCAAAATATCTAATGAGCACCTTGAGAACTCACTGAGAATTGCAACTACTTTCATCAACCAAATATTGATGCATTAGTTTCTCAAATACATCAAATATCCTACTAGTTTTATGTTGCCTACTTTTTCTTTTATAATCAAAAAATATCAAAAAAGCAAAGAATTTTTTAGTTAGATATGTACATTTTATATATTAGGGATAACATAATTGGGACCTGCTCAATGGTTTTGAAAGACTCTGAATGGGCCACTTTATAATTAGGATTATTATGTGAGGACTTTTTTGCTTATCTGTTGTTCTGTTGTGGCAAATTTCATGAAAATTGTGCACAGAAACTTTTTTTTTTTTTTTTGATTGGCTTTCATTAGGGTCTGTGTATTTAATGTGTGGCCCAAGACAACTCTTCTTTTTCCAATGTGGCCCAGAGAAGCTAAAAGGTTGGACATCCCTGAGCTAAACAATAATTTAAACACAACATATCAAAACTTGTGAGCTGCAGTAAAAGCTTTGCTTGGAGGGAAATTTTACCCTTAAATGCATATTTCAAAAAGAAAAAAAGGCAAAAAACATGTTTCTACTGCTCATCTCAAAATGTTAAAAGCAAGAGTAGAAAATAAACCTAGAAAAGGAGAAAAACATAAAAAGATAATAGCAGAATTAATAAAATGGTTAACGAAATACAATTGAGAAACATCAACAAAAACAAAGACTAGACCTTCTATAGACTACTAAAATTGATAAACCACTAACACGACTAACCAACAAAAAAAGACCCAATACAATCATCATCTGTTATAATATAAACAAAAAGGAAGAACATCACCAAATATCTGACTGACATTAAAAAAATAATAGGATACAGTGAGTGATTTCATGCTTATAAATTTGACCACTTAGATGTTACAGAGAAAAACTACCAAAATTTATTCAACTACCAAATTTATTTATGTATCAATCAAAGAAACTAAATCTGTGATTTAAAACTCTCACAAGGAGAACTTTCAACTCCAAGGACAGCCAGGAACCCAGTAGTTCATTTCGGCCGTCAGTCTCCAGAAAGTCTTAGGCTCAGGAAGTAAATGTAATAGCAGTAATACATAGATCAAAAGAAAAATATAGACGAAAATAAAATTGCCTTTTTAATCTTCCCTATTACCAATGTACTTGTAAAGTATTTTTTCTTTAAATTCAGTACACATAAAAATTGCTTTTAAAATATTTTCTATGTCTCGTCTAACATATAAATGACATTTTTGTTGAGATCAGCCTGAGAGCTAACAAATGTATTATTGAGATCAGAGAGCTAACAAATGTATTATTATGCTTGATGGGTTTTTTTTTCAAATTTTCAATCTGTAAAGTTTTTAAAAAATGCTACAACAGGACATCAGCTTTGGAAGGGGAGTTGGCCGGTGATGAGCATGCCAGCGACCATGCATAAAAGTTTATATTTCCAAGGAATCAGAACAAGTAGAAATGTCCATGTGAAAAAGTCAGTGAGTTATATTTAATAATTTCCAGATGGATTTGCAAGGAGTAGTACTTTTACCTATAGGCTTTAGCTACAGGTTTCCAGCTACCACTTTGTGAAAAGTGAGTATAAACACACGGGTGAATTAAACCTCAGAATTCACCAGCTGCTAAGCTGAGTGGAAGGAGTTCACTCTGGCTCTCATCTCCACGGTGGGCATGAGTTGACATTGGCAATCACAAGCTCCCCACCAGAAGCTCTGGAAATCTTACTTCTATTAAAAACAGGAATTTTGGATTAAATAGAAGCCACTAACTGCAACATGCTGATATCTGGATAAATCAGATGCTCTTGTCCTATAATTCTTGACATTTTTAATGTATGCAATCTTTTTGGCTGAAACACTGCTCACTACATTTCTACAACCCTACTTATTTGGTAAAACCTTTCATTAAAGTTGATACGGTTAGGTCTTTTGTGAATTGCATCTCTTGGAAAACAATCAATAGCTACATCTGAGCAATAATTTCCATTACATTTATTTTAAATAATGTGAAATTAATTTACATTTCATTAGATAGCCTCAGTTTTTTTTTAAGGCTTTGTTTTTTTCTAAAAGTTATATGATAATACAAATTTGGCCATGAGAAATTTCTTGGGCTTTTCTTAAAGTGGATGTACATCCTCCATCAATGGCAGCTGAGAAATAAAATATCTAGATTTACCAAAAGAAAAAGAAAAGCCAAATGGAGAACAGCACCCACATTACAAAAGGAATCAAAGTAGGGATCTGTTCAATACCTTGTTCCCCTTGCGTACTTTTACAATATCCTATGATTTGTCAAAATGTGTATTACCTACTACACGTTTAAAAATGTATAACTATATATGTTACACTATGCATTTTTAAACTATCATAATCAAAGAGCCAAAGAAAAGCATTTTTTATTGAGCCTAAATTGAGCCTATATCTGATGATGAAAATGGGTAAAAATATTCTAAAATTATATTATCTGCTCTGAATATTTTTAAAGTGTTCAATATTTAAAATTGCAGAAGTAAATACACATTCACTTATTTTGGTGTTATTGGCAAAGTATTTTTAATTCCTTATATGAAAAAGTTATTTCCAAAGAGAACAAAGCAATGGTTATATGGCAGAGTAGGACACGGGGAGAGGCAGGGTCAGAGGAAGCAAAATAGCAGATAGGCGGGCTGAACAATTCTAGAAATCTAATGTGCGATATAAAGACTTGAG
This sequence comes from Loris lydekkerianus, assembly GCA_963574355.1. Lineage (NCBI taxonomy): Eukaryota > Metazoa > Chordata > Mammalia > Primates > Lorisidae > Loris > Loris lydekkerianus. Next base: position 18,397 of record CAUYPK010153019.1, read on the forward strand.
GTAATTAAATTGTACTGTATTTGGGATTCCTGCTAAATGAGCATATTTTCCCACTCACCACAAAAAAAAAAAAAAAAAAAAAAAAAAAAAACCCACAAACAAAAAAAAACACCAAAAAAACTGTTACAAACACACACACACAAAAAAAAAAAAAAATGAAATAAAAAAACAATACCAAAAACAAAACACCCAAACCCACAAGGTGTGCGCACCGGACCCACACATAAAAAAAAAATAATGTTGTGCCTAATATTAAGAAAAACAAACAAA
>CAUYPK010153026.1:0-18908 GCA_963574355.1 Loris lydekkerianus
GGGCGTAGGCCATTCTCGTGCCACAGCCCCCCCCCCCCCCACCCTCACCCCCCCCCCCCCCCCCACACCCCCCCACCCCCCCTCACCCCCCCACCCCCCCCTCCCCCCCCTAGGAGCTGGGACTACAGGTGCCTGCCACAATGCCTGGCTACTTTTTTTGTTGCAGTTTGGCCCGGGGCTGGATTCAAACCTGCTACCCACGGTATACAGGGGTGTGTGTGGGGGGTGCTCTACCCACTGAGCCATAGGCACCACCCTGAAGTTTCTTTCTTATTTAAGTAGCTGATAGTAAAAGGCTTTGCTCTGAGCTATGTGACCTCTGGAAAAGTCACTTAATGTCTAGATGACTCGATGTTTTATCTGTTTAAGGAAGATGATGTTACCTCTCTTTAAGGGGGATATGAAGCTTATAGAGTGTGGAACACGAAGGAAATGCCCTGAAATTAGTACTTTCTAAGATGGGGTGTGTGTGTGTGTGTGTGTGAGGCAGAGAGAGACAGACAGAGAGAGGTGTATCTTCCTATATCTGCCTCCCTCTCTGGTTTTGAGAGCTCTTTGAAGATCATATTCATCCTCGTAGGTAGTATCCTCAAAACCTAGCAAAGTGCCTTATATATGTATTAGTAATAATAACACTTTTTGAATCAATTTTTATAATAAGTGAGGGGAGAATTATAAGAAAAATAAGATCTAAGTGTCAAGAAAGATTAGAATGTGACCATTTTCAAAATTTGAATTTTAGGTCCCAGATACAAGGTTGGGCAATTAAGTTATCCCATTCATCCTGAATTTGAAAGGACAATGAAGTTTGGACAATTGAGTTTTCAACTTGTCCATTACTATCATCACCGGATGGCCAAGGGGAGTACTTTGAAGGTGACCATAGTGATATCCAGCAATCAGGTTATGTAGCCCTTTTTCTAGGATTAGTTCACAAACTTAATTGTTCTGCCTTGTAGTTTTCTACCTAAGATGTATTTTGACCAAAGTTTTTATTTATTTGTGTATTTTTTATGTAGTAATTGTTGTGATCCTCTCAGTGCCATGTATATTACCTTCATCACCTATAAACATAAAAGTGCAGTCCATCTAAAGCCGCTGCAAAATGACACACCAGTTTCAGGTGTTAATAGTGTGAGTAAATTTTCAGATGTTAATAGTGTGAGTAAATAATGTCATCTCTGGTAGAGAACGGTTCATTTCCCTTGACATCCTATGTTCCAGCAGAGTGATCTGAATGGAAACAGTTCATTTATGCATAATTACTAACTACAATGATTTGTATTTTCAGAAAGTTTTATTAAACTCCTTTTTCCTTATTGTTGATACATTGAGAAATCAAATTAACTTGGAATGAAGGAGTGTAAAAGAGGTCCTAAGAAAAAAAAAAGCAGAAACTGGGTCACTTCTAGTGAACGAAACAGGGAAAAACTCGTAACAGCAGGAAATTCCTCATAGTAAATACTTATTTCAAAGGTATAGATTGGTTATAAGTGAGTTGTATTAAGGAACGAAGGTGAGATAATAGTTACCCTGTGAAAGAACATTAAGCATTATTATAAAATAAATAAATAACAATATAACCCTTTAAACAGTTGTACTGAGATGTAGCTAACATTCAATATATGATACACTTTGAAGGTAGACTATTTGATAAATTTTAACACATGTATATATGTATACACCTGTGGTTCATGGCCTGTTAGAACCGGGCTTCATGGCAACACCACCTGAGCCCCACCTCCTCCTATTCCACCCAATCTCCCTTGGTGGAATAATTGTCTTTCATGAAACTTGTCCCTGTACCCAAAAGGTTGGGAAATGCTGATATACACCCAAGAAATTATCATCGTAATCAAGATGGCAAACGTATCCATTCACCTTCCAACATTTCCTTCCATCCTTTTCCTTCCAATACTTTGCCATTGTATCAGGTAATTTTTATGCTTTTTGTCACCTTAGTTTAACTTGCCTTGTCTAAAGTTTTATATATATATATATATATATATAGTCAATATCCCACAGCATCAATTTGGTCAACGATGGACCACAAGTGTGATGGTGATCCTAGAAGATTAAAAGAGAGCTGAAAAATTGTAGGGGAAATTGAGCCCTGATCTTCAGCATAAGACTCGCTTCCTGCTTAAGAGATGGAGAATCAAGAGAATGGCACGTGATTTGTGTACATGCAGGAGATCCCAAAACTGGCGTCCAAGAGGGAATGTATATGTGAGGTGTGGCAATACCAGGCCTGCTGGTGATGGTAAAGATTCTCTGGCTTTCAAAGGTCTCCTGAGGCTGGAGGCAGGGGTTGTGCTCCAGGTCTGCAGTTTTGCAAAAACAAAGGTGGAGCCATTCTGTCCGACCTTCTCCACGTCCTCCCTAATCAGTGCTAATGTCAATATTGGGCAAGCAGCTTTTGTCTACTTCCTTCTGTTTTACGATAATAAATATGGACCTGAGGTTTGCTCGGGAGGGCTCCTCCGAGAATTCCTCAGTCCCCCCAACACGGATTTTATGTCAAGCCTCTTCATTCCTCGCATCAAAATCCTTTAATCTGGTGACTTCAACTCCCTTCAAAAGATTCCTCTTGCCTAGAGAGATTGTAATGTCAAAGTATAACGTATTCCTAACATGTTTGTAGTGCTGATTTTGTGTAAATAAATCCTGCTGGTTTTAAGATCTGGTACATCCACTTATGCACAGAACATGATATTTGATATTTTAGATTGTATTCCTTCTACATTTATAAAAAAGTGTAGAACTGTATTCCTTCTACGTTTTATAAAAAATGATGGGAAATCATTTCAGAAGGGGTGGATTGGAGTCATGAGTTTTTTGGTTGGGGATCGTAAATAGTCTGCAAAACTGCTGCAGGCAGGTCCTGCAGGAATCGTTCCAGAGAAGGAGCTGACCAGTTGATGTGTGTTATTGCTCCTGAATACCTTAGGTGGGACAAAATTTGGAGGTTGAGAGACAATGACATTGATGATCCTGTCTCTGCGAAGGCCTGGGCTAAAAGGAGTGTCATGTCTTACTTAGTTCTAACAGAAAGTTTGTAAACATCTAAATATTTTAAAAATAGAAAAAACATGTACAGAATGAAGATATTAAGAAAGAAAACATTTTTGTATAGTTGTATAATATGTTTATGTTTTAAGCTGTTTTATTTTTGAAAAAATCAAGAATTTTTAAAGTCTGAACATAGCTACAAGAAGGACTCTACCTAACAAATTCAAATATTGTGATTTGGTTGATTGTACCCTCACGTTAACCTGAAATAAATAAAAGAAGTTTCAAAGGCATAAAAAGTTTAAACAATAAAAATGTTATAGTAAACCAAGGTTACTTAATTATTGAAAAAATACTTTTTAAAGTAAGTTTAGTGTAGCCTAAGTATACAGTGTTTATAAAGCTTACCATACTGTACAGTAATGTCATAGGGCTTTGCATTCACTCACTAACTCACCTAGAACAACTTCCAGTTAAAAGCTCTATTCATGGTAAATATCCTACACAGATGTACCATTTGTTTTCTTTTATACCATATTTTTTTATTGTGCCTTTTCTGTGTTGAAATATTTTTAGATACACAAATACCCTCGTGTTACCATACTGAACATGTTTGTAACCTAGGAGCGATAGTGTGTAGTCGGTTTTACATAACCAGGTTTGTGTAAGTATACACACTCTGGAGTGTTTGCACAAGGAAATTGCCTAACAATACATTTCTCACAATGCACTCCTGTTGCTAAGCAGAGCCTGACTGTGTATGGAATCATACAGGATTCAATGCATATGTTTTTGTCAGCCTTCTTTCATTCAACATACATATTTTAAAATTGATCCATGTTAGTACATAATTCCTTTTCATGGTTGAGTAACAGTGCAGTGTGTAGATTAATTTTTGCAAGTGGTGAGAGATAAACAGGGGTTCTATTTTATTCTTATGCATGCGATAATCCAACTTTCCCAGCACCATTTATGAAATATGACTTCCTTTCCCCAGGGTATGCTATTTTCTCTGTTGCAGCAGATAAATTTATTGTAATTAAATTTATTCTTGTTTCTCTGTTCTTTCCCTTTCTTTATATCTCTATTTTTGTACAAACATCATGCCATTTTGGTTACTATAGCCTTGTAGCATAGTTTGAACTCTAGAAATGCAATGCCTCTACATTTGTTCTTTTTGCATAAGATTGCTTTGGCTGTTTGGGTTATTTTTTGGTTCTAAACAAAGCATAGAATTATTTTTTTCTAAATCTGTGAAATAAGACATTGGTATTTTTATAGGGATTTCACTGACTCTGTAAATCACTTTGGGCTGTGTGGACATTTTAACAATATTGATTCTACCTGTCCATGAGCATGACATATTCTTCAGTCGTTAGCATCATTTGCAATTTCTTTCCTCCGTGTTTAATTCCCCCATAAGAACTGGAGCAAGACAAGGGTGCCCACTGTCACCACTTCAACATAGTACTGGAAGTCCTAGCCAGAGCAATCAGATAAGAGAAAGGATATTCAAATTGGGAATGAGAAAGCTAAATTTTCACCTTTTGCTGATGACATGATCTTGTGTCTAGAATATTCTAAGGACTTCTCTAGGAGACTCCTAGAATTGATAAATAAATTCTGCAAAGTCTCAGGTTACAAAATCAATGTACACACATAGGTAGCATTTCACCATATCAATAACTGTCAAGCTGAGACTCAAATCAAAGCCTTAACAACATTCATAATAGTTACAAAGAAAATTAACTACTTAGGAATATGCTTAACCAAGGAAGTGAAAAGTCTTTATGAGGAGAACTATGGAACACTGAGGAAAGACATTGCATTCTCTGAATATACTACATTTTGCTCAATGATTAACCTATACATGAACATTTGAATAGTTTTCAGTTTTTTTTTTTTGTTGTTTGTTGTTGTTGTTTTTTAGACAGAGTCTCAAGCTGTTGTCCTCCGTAGAGTGATGTGGTGCCACAGCTCACAGCAACCTCAAATTCTTGGGTGTAAGTGATTCTCTTGCCTCAGCCTTCCAAGTAGCTGGGACTACAGGTGCCCGCCACAATGCCTGGCTATTTTTTGTTTGTTGTTGGCAGTTGTCATTATTGTTTTAGCTGGCCTCACCTGGGTTCAAACCTGCCAGCCTCAGTGTATGTGGCCGGCACTCTACTCACTGAGCTATGGCACCCTAGTTTTCAGTTTTTATTCATGGTATATCAGAGTGCCATCTGTGATGATATTTTGGTATTCTTTTGCATGTAATTAACATTTATTTTGGCTCCTCTGGAAACACATATTTACAAAATTATGTTAGACAATTCACTTGCAAATGACAACTTATTTTTGGCTCTAAATGTGAGTCAGCCTTTCAAATTCATGCCATTACTCCCAACCAGATTAATTATTCTAACACTGCTACTGACTTTCTTAAAAATCTTTGACTACTACCCCCAAAAGTGGGGGATACTCCCTAACTTTTTAAATACGTTTTTATGTTTCTTCTCTTTGCTCCATCTCATTTTCTTCCTTAACACCAATTCCCTCATCTCAAGAAGGTAATCAAAGCTCTCTTTGCCCCTTGCCTTGCCTTATGGGATTTTATGTGGTATGGCCTAAATGAGAAGTTTCTAAGCAAGTTATACTATTAATACTCAAGTTTTCAAAGCTTATGAATATTGATGGGAAATCATTTCAGAAGGGCTGGATTGGATTCAGAAGTTTTTCTATTGGGGATCATTGGTAGCTGGGCCTAGAAATATTTTAGGCTTATATCAAGCCTAAAAATCTGATGAGATTTCTATGGATTTTATGAATATCTAATGGCAGCTATGTGATCTAATGCAGAGCCATTCTCGATCTTACTTCTGATGGTGTGTAGAAGAACACCAAAGAGGATGGAGAAGTAAGACACATGGCTTTGCAAACTTCAACAAGAGTCGTCAAGGCCAAGGTTGACAACGAAACATGGATGGGGTTGTACCATTAGCAACTACTGAGAAAAAGATACATGGGATCCTTTTCCTCTAACGTTTTGAACTGTTTAAAACACCAAGACTTTTGCATTATCCTCAAGATAGAAGTGGGTGTTCCTCAAACATGTTTGAAATAGAATTCTCCCTCCACCACATGTAGCACCCTGGATTTGTCCTCATATTGATTTTCTTAGTCTTACAGTTACAAGATAGGACAGATAAAGACATTGTGTCAATGTTCTGGGTAAAAAGAAGAGAAAAAATTGGCTATACCACTTCCATTTGTCTAATTCATAGCAAAGCAAAAAGTATACTTGAAACTTCCCAGAGATGTCCACTTATGTCTGGTTTTTAAGAACTGTTTCACCTGATCAGTTATAACTGTGATGAAGAATGTACCTTCTTCATATGCTCCAATGGAAATGGACAAGGGGGAAGAGTTGTACCTCACATAATCCATTGAAATTCCAGCATGGACTGGCCACTGTAGAACCCCTTCCACAGTCCAGCCCTGTCTTGTCTTTCTAGTTCTAACTTTAGTCCAACAGAGATTCTTTCTCCAGTTGGGATCTTATGCTCTTCCTCTGGAACTGCATAATCTTCCTTGGCACTGCTACATACTTCTGATCCCTTCCAGGATATCTTTTCCCACACATCCTCACCTACCATTATTTACTCTTCAAGTCCTACCACCTGGGATCTTTCCCATTCTGCTATCTCATGCTGATTTTTACACTTTTAAATAAACAGGTGGAGTATCCTATAAGTGATATTTTCATAGCTTTAAAATTTTAGAATGTGAATAATGCTCACATGCTTTATAGAAAAAAAAAAAAAGGACAAATCTGGAGCTGCTCTTACTGAGACATTTAATCATTTTAAATGGAAAGTCACAAAACTCAGAGAAATTGCTACTTCTTATTGGAAGTCATAATTGTTTCCATCTTCCTAAGGGGGACCTACTAGGGAAGAGAATGAAGGTGCTAGCAGAAGATTTTGTCCTCTGAATCAGTGAATTTTGATTATAGAGAGACCTAACTAACAGGAAGATTTCTGGACCCAATTCTTAAGCATAATGGTCCAACTAGCCTATGGTCCCCCTAATGTGCACTTTTATGAGAGTCAAAGGTGATTTTGGTCCTGATCTCACTTAAAAAGTCACCATGGCAGAGAAGATAGAATCAATAGAAAAACAAAGCTGTAGCCACATGAGCTAAGACATGGGAGCCACGGCATTTGTTGACTGGGGTTAGGAGGCAGGAATGCTGCCTGCCTGTGACTCTCCATCTGCACAGACCAGACATTCTGACTAAAGATCAGTGTGAGAAACAAAGAATAAAACTATAAACTCAAAGATTTTTTTCCTTTGATCATTATGTATAATAAAATATATGTCTTCTTATACAGGTGGATGTTCAGCACTTTTTATTTTACATTTTTTGAAGAAGTGTTAATTATCAAGTATGTTTACATAATTCTTTTTTGTTTGTTTCTTTTTTTTTTTTTTGAAACAGGGCCTTGCTTTATTTCCCAGACTAAAACCTCAAACTCCTAGGCTCAAGCAATCCTCTTGCCTCAGCCTCCCAAGTAGCTGGTCCTACAGGTGCGCACCATCATACCTGGTTAAGTTTGTAGAGACAGGGTTGCCCAAGTTGGTCCTTCTGAGTTCTGGTAAACACTCTATCCCCTCATACTTTCAGGGATCAGGATGGCAAAAGATTCAATATACATAGACATTGTTGCTGTATGTCCTATGTCCAGCTTATAATATATACTGTTATGTGTATGAAATTGCTCTTTAAATTTTTCTAATTTTATTGTCATTAATCTCTTGTTTTCTATTGATGTAAAGAGAGACAGAGAATAGAGAAAGACAATTTAATGAATATAATCTGAATTTCATGAGAAAACAAGAAGGAAATATGCAATAAAATATAATGATATATGAAAATAAAAACCCATGAAACTGATAAATATCAAGAACTGAAAAAAAGATAATAATGATCCTTACATATGGGAAGCAAAATGAATACCAAACAGCATAAATAATAATAAATTCATGCTGTATATAATAGATACTCCATGAAAGAATCAAAGAAAAAAAAAAATCTTAAAAGCTATCAAAGGAAGAATGGATTACCATAGATAAACAGCAGTTAGATCGATGCCTTTCTTTTTTATAGCAACAAAGGAAGCCAGAAGATTGTGGAATAATGGATTTTAATGAGTGAGAGAAAATGACTATCACTCTAGAATGATGGACTTGGGAAAAATATTTCAAGGATGAAGGTGAAATAAAGACAGTTTCAGACAAATAAAAACTGAGAAAATTCATAACTAACAGGCTACACTAAAAGGATTTTTAATGAATGTGGTCAAGGATGAAGAAAAATGATAATTTTGAGAATTATCAAAATTATTTCAGAAGGAAAGAAGATTTGAAAAGCAAGAAGGATTGTTCAGAAAAATGTAGAACTGTGGCTAAACCTAAACAAACATCAATTCTATTTTTTATTAAAAAATTTTAATTATTATAAGTACATCATAGTTGTAAATCTTTACAGGGTACATGTGATGCTTTATTTAGTACAGGCATATAATGTGAATTGATCAAATCAGGGTGACTGGGATATCTATCACCTCAGGCATTTATCATTTCTTTAGGAACATTCTGATTCTGCTGTTTTAGTTATTTTAAAGTATACCTGATTTTTTTTGTTGAGTATATTCACTTTATTGTTCTAGCAACTGTTGTTCATTCAATCTAAATATTTAACTGTATGTTTGGACCCATTATTCCCCACTCCCCGCTCCCTTTCCCATCCCCTGGTAACCATCACTGTGCTCTCTGCCTATAGTGTTTGTTTATCATGAAGGAATGTTGGCTTTACTAAATGCTTTTTCAGCATCATTTGAAAAGATCGTATGGTTTTGTCAACATTCTGTTGATGTGATTATTACATAGATTGATTTGCATATGTTGAACTATCCTTGCATTCTGGTATAAATTTCACTTGATCATAATGAATAATATTTTTAACGTGTTGTTGAATTCAGTTTGCTAGTATTTTGTTGAGAATTTTTTGCATCTATGTTCATCAGAGATATTGGCCTGTGGTTTTCTTACGTTGTTGTGTCTTTGTCTGGTTTTGGTATCAGAGTGACACAGGCCTTATATTGATGAGTTTGAGAGTTCTCTCCTCCTTGATTTTTGTAATAGTTCAAGTAGGAGTTGTATTTATTCTTCCTTGAATGCTTCATGGAATTCAGCAGTGTAGGCCAGTAGGTCTTGGGCTTTGCTTTTCTTTTTCTTTTGATGTAAGGTGTTTTTTTTTTTTTTTTATTACTGTTTCCATCTCATTACTTGTTTTTGTTTTATTAAAGTTTTCTTTTTCTTCCTGATTCAATCTTGGTAGGTTTTATGTGTCTAGGAAATTTTCCATTTCATCTCGGTTTCCCCCCCCCCCCCCAATTATACACTCACATCCCTTCTTTCAGGAAGCAGTTCATAGCTGAGGCAACTTCTAAATGGAGAAGGGTTTCATATGTTGAGCAGACAACATGATAAGCAGTAAGAACAGAATTATGTACCAAAATGAGGGTTCTCCAATTCTACTTCAGGGTTCTCTTTAGTCAAAATAGATTCCTTTTTATGTTTTATGCAGTGCTCTATTAGAGCAGGCTATGTTTTATGGGTGAAAAGGAAAGGGCATGGAATTGACTCATTGATTTATTATTGAGGCCTTCTCTGGAAAGTACAGAGAATTCTACTTCATTGCTATGCTGGGCCATTCCAGAAACCAGTTTGGTTGAATGCTTTCTAGGACAGGGTTCGATTTCTTCCAGTAACCATCTTGGCACATGCTCAAGGACTGGCTGGTTCTTCACTTACTTTGCTATTTCCTAATACTCTATTAAGTCCCAAATTCAAAGCCCTAGACTTTTACTCTCTTTTCAGAAGAAACACCTGACTTTGGCCCCATGTTTCAAGGGCAATGTAAATAGTTTACAATACAGAGAGTTTTTCATCATTTTTTTTTTTTCAGTCAACATTTTGTCATTACCCATGGGATATAAAAAATAAAGAGACTGCTTTTCTCATTGATTTTCTTTGCTCAAAGCAGAATTCAGTCTTTGGTTTGACCTTCAGAGACAAGTATATGTCCTGGAATCCTAACAGCTCTCAATTCAGTTCACAAGTAGCATCACAGGTGTGTGGCCCTTTTGGGGACTCAGTTTAATCAAATAAGTATTAATACAATCTTCCAGGTTGCCTATAGGATACTTACCAGCATTATACTCTGACATGAATAGAATGTGGCCTCTAAAAGTGTTCATTTGTATTTCTCAAGACAACTTTACTCCATCTAGGATCTGAAGTTCTTTGAGAGGAAGATTTCTGTCATAGGGAAAAATAGAACATCTCCATGTAAAAGTTTCCAAAAACAATGCAACATTGAAGTTGAACTCTATCCATCTCTTACATCCAACATATATCCATATATATGTTATATAATGATTCTAGCAAAATGTATTTTGAAGGCAGCTTTTAACGAGTGAAATTCAGTCTTCTTCAGAATTCTAGTCTTGTGAGATGGCATAGGTTTCTGTATTTCACATAAGACTATCAATGATTTCTGTATTTTTTAAGCTTGAAATATTTCTTTCTTAGGTAACAATTTCTCTTCATTTGGAAATAGGAAGAAACATTTATTTGAAAAACAAAATTGTTAAAATGTAAGCAGTTTTTCTAGTTTGGAAATACTTTTTCCTTGAGACTTAATTTTTTTGTAAAAATAGAAAAATGCACAAAAATATAAATGTATAACTCAATAAATTCTCACAAAGTAATTCTCAAGTAACTCAATGCCCAAGTCAAAATGGAATGGTGACAACATTCAAAAAAACACTTCTTGTGAACTCTCACAAATATTAAACCTCCCAGACACTATCTTGAATTCTAATATAGTATTTTTGTTTTTCCTGCCTTCGAAATACATTTAACTAGAATCATTATATAACATATATATGTATATTTGGATTGATGTGTATATTTCTATTGGTAATATACGTAGGGGTAGAATTATGATATCTTTGTGTATGTGTTTTCTCACATTAGTAGTGAATGCAATGCTTTTCTCAAACATTAATAGTTTTACCCATGTACTCTCCTATAAGGAGTATAAGAGTTCCTGTTGCTCCTGTGTCCTTGGTAGTGCTTGGTGGATCATTATTTTTATTTTACCCATACTGGTGTAAATGTAGTAACATCTCATTAAGGTTTTAACTTGAATTTTCTTGATAACTAATGAGGTTTGAGCCTGTTCTCAATTGTTAGCCTCTCTGTAACTCTTGCTCAGTTTTCTATTGTGTTGACTGTATTTATTCTTAGTTGATTCATCTGCTGCTATGAGGCTTTTTGGTTATATGTGTTATGTGCACTGTGTATTTTGTATGACTAGACATAGACATATAAAATACACAGTGTTTATAGTCTGACTAGTAGACATTCTTAATTTTAATGTAGCTCATTTTATTGATCTTGTCCTTTATGTTTAATGCTTTTTTGTATTGTTAAGAAAGAAATTTCTCGGGCAGTGCCTGTGGTTCAATGAGTAGGGTGCTGGCCTCTTATACCGAGGAAGGCGGGTTTGAACCTAGCCCTGGCCAAACTGCAACCAAAAAATAGCCAGGCATTGTGGTGAGCGCCTACAGTCCCAGTTATTTGTGAGGCTGAGGCAAGAGAATCACCTAAGCCCAAGAGCTGGAGTTTGCTGTGAGCTGTGATGCCGTGGCACTCTACCGAGGGCAACAAAGTGAGACTCTGTCTCTAAAAAAAAAAAAAAAAAAAAAAAAGAGAGAGAGAGAGAGAGAGAGAGAGAGAATTCCTTTTAATACCAAGATAAGAAATTTATTTTCCTATATTATCAGACGATTCCTGTGCATATCCTATATAATTGGAAGGAAGTTTTATTGTTTTATTTTGCTTTTCTTATTTAACCAAATTTCAAACTTTGGAAAAGGCCACCACATTTGTGTGCTCAGATTAAAAAATTAATACTAGTTCTGCAGTATATTGGACTTAGTAAATCCATCATTGGATTTTGATGGTTGTTTAGGTCTTGTTCTCAAAAAACATTTTCTGCATCTCCAGAAATAACGTTTTTAAACTTAACAAATTATGTGTTACTTTAATCAAGGGCAACTTGACATATAATTTACGCAAGTTGCTGAAATTACTCTTTTAAATATTTTTTTTACCCTTGAGGATAATTAGAATCTCTTGTCAAGAGCATTATTCTAATCAAGTAGCTAAGATATATAGAGAGAATTACCTCTACCTTTAAAGAAAATCAGAAGTATTTGTTTTACAGAGGTAATATAGAATATTAGTTTTGTTAGTATCTCTAATCAGTATTTGACACAAATATTATTTCCGAAAGTATTCAATGTTTATTAAGTTGGCAAAAGACATGGTACTTTGGTTTGGATGTGATTTTTCCCAGTCTATGCTAAAATTTGGTTGTCAATGCTGCAGTGTTGAAGGGGTGGCAGTGGGAGATGTTTATGTCATGGGCACGGATAAGGAGCAGAGTAGTTCCCATGGCAGTGCGCTGTTATAAAGTGGGACCCTGATAGTTTTGCCTCTCTACAAACATATTCTTCTTCCTTGATCTTCTCTGCCAGATATTAGTACAGCTTGTGGCTCTCATCTGAAGCTGAGCAGATGCCCACACTTTGCTTCTTGAACTTTCCAGTCTGCAGAACCATGAACTAGATAAACTTCTTTTCTTTATAATTCCCAGTCTTGGGCATTTTGTTCTAGCAATACAAAATGGACTAAGGCATATGGTGAGAACAAATTTATAGTGCAATAAATAAAGGAAGATACATTCAACTGAATTAATATTAAAATTTTTAGACATTTATTAGAGCTCAAAATTTTATATTTTTACTTTTTAATATAACCAAATTATAAGTTAATAATTATGATCTACATGTAGTCTTATTTATGACATACAAATCTATAATTGTAATAAAGTGTGGCTAATGATATTTTGATGTAATGATTACATTATGGTTAATTAAACTAATGGCAATTTAAACTTAAGGATTGAAAGACTAAGTAAGATTACCTTGGACACAGCCCTTTTAAAAAAAACATTATAAATGGAATCTTTATGGGTCAATTATATTTCTTTAAAACCTCACCTACTGTGCATATTGCAAGTATATATGTCAAATATATTAATAGTAGAGTATAAATGTCTAAACACAACAATTAAATAAGTGAGGTGAATGCTATGTTAACCAGTTTGATGTAAACATTCCAAATTGTATATAAAATCAGCACATTGTTCCCCACAAATGCAAATGTACACAGTTATGATCTAATAAAAAAAAAAATTGAAAAATCAAATAATGTAAAACATACATGTTAAAAACATACTGTATTGCTTTATTCAATGTAACCATTCTCTTTTCCTAGTTTAAGTCCTGTTCTAAGCCTAGTTGGCATTTGACTTGATCATTCCACTGCCATTGTGTCTGAGAATAAGAATATAACATTTCCCTCAAAATGGGTGTTCCTTATTTTTCTCTCTGTTTGCCTTTAGCTGCCACATTGATTTCTCATACCTTTCATCTACTCATTTCCGAAAGTCACTACATCTGATTGATTGAAAAGTATCGTTTTGTCTGTCTGCATTGTCCTCAACTTATCTAAATCCGATGCTATTATTCCAATAATATCTCTGCCTTTATCTTTTTCAATCCATGTTATATGTTATTTTTTGAAAATGCCATTCATCTATTGCTACATTCAAAATAAAATCTTTAAATAACTGTAATCTGAACATGAATCTCAGGGTTTTTTGTTTGTTTGTTTGTTTGTTTGTTTTTCAGTTTTTGGCCGGGGCTGGGTTTGAACCCCCCACCTCTGGCATATGGTGCCCTACACCTTTGAGCCACAGGCACTGCTGAATCTCAGGGTTTTTAAAATAGAGTTCTGCTGCGACAAGTGAAATCCCTTGAAAGCAGCCTTTCCTCAGCAATTTTTGACACCTGTGTCTACTCTTACATGACCTGCTCAAATCAAGCCTACCCTTTGTCTTACTTTCAAGGCCCCATAATATCCTCTTCAATTCTAGTCTTCATCTAGCTCTAAGGCCACCAGATGTACGGTGGCCATACTGCAAATGATGATGAGGAAGGAAGGAAGGAAGGAGAGAGAGAGAAGGAAAAGGAGCTGCAGTTCATAACTTCTTCACTACATTGGCCCTACTTTTTGTGCCATATTTAAACTTTCTAAGGGATTCCACATAAAGAGTGATGGACAAGGAGTTGTGCAACCTAGATCTGCACACAGAGGAAGGATGTAGTGTCATAGACAGACAAAATGATTTTTTAGATTCAGTAAGATGTACTCTTCTGGAGGTGGTTTCAACAGAGTGTCTTTGGTTATCAACCCCTCAGTCTGGGTCATGCCCTTCCTAGGTCTAACAAGAACTGTATTTCCAGTGTCCCCAGTTGGTCTGACCTGATCTCAGCTCAGTGTCTCCCTCTGCCAAATCTGCTCTTCTCCCCTCCCCACTCCAACTGATTTTTATCCCAAAGATATTCCCCAATGAACATCTTATATTATGCCATAAACTCCATGAAAAAGTCCTCTTTCCAGGAAATTCAAGCTTATGATCATAGTTTGATTGGAATTTGATATGCATTTGTTTTTCTCAAATTGATCTACCCAGATATGCACCTGTGGTTGAGTGCCATGACAGCCTCCTCTCCCACACTCCTCCCACCTATCCTGATTGTTTTTGTAGTGTCTTACTCTAAAGTGCAAGAAACTTCAGGGTTTGGGACAAAAGGCTAATTTGAAACATAGGCATTGTCACGATTGATGCCCCATTGTAGGATTATGATGGTGATGGATATAGAATTTTTGTAATGTCAAATAATTTATGAGTAATTAATTAGAAGTAAATAAAAAGTAAATTATGGTCAATCTATCATTTATCTACATCTGTCATCAGTTCATGAAATAATATATTTTGGTCCATGTTGGGATATGTTTTAGAGTGGAGTATATGGTACGATAACAATGTTTCTTTAATGAGCCATTCTTCTATTCTCAACTGCTGGCAGAGAATGTAGGCTTTCTGAGGAAAAGCTTCATGAGAGCAAAAAAGAGAAGACCACCAAGAAATTGTAAAGAAAGTAGAAGTTCCTTATTTCTACCAGAAGGAAAGTCATTGCAAGGATCCAAGAATTATCTATTTATCCATCCAAGGACACTTAAAGTTTATCAATATCATGATGCAAAATAACAACTCCCTATGAAATGCACTCTTGGCATATTTATCATTCTCATAATAAGCATTTAGTAAGTCTTAGTCTGTATCTCAACCTGAATTGGTATCATTTCAAGAAGTAGAAGGATGGGCACATTTCATGTTAACTCTGACACATCAATATTATTTCTTAAAATAGAAGTAATATATAATGGAGGGATGTCAGTTTTATTCTTGAAAGTATTTTCAGATTTTTGTTTAATGAAATTTTGTAATAGATTACTGGAGACTAAATGCACATTTATTTTTTAAATTAGGTGTAATTTTTCTGCTTGCTGTCTACCATCAACAATATTTCTGCATAGTCATTAATCTCTTCCATGTACTAATTAGATTTATGCTAACCTTAAGAGCATACAGTGTGGATAACATTTAAATAACACACTTAGCAACAACTATTAGCACATTATTCACTAGCCTCTCACTTGTTCATGCCCTAATACTTTCACTTGTTTTGCTGTTAATTTCCACAAGATATGTTCAACTGCATTCATAAAATCAGAACTACCACTTGTGAACTGATATAGGACAAGATGTTATCATATACAATTTCAATCATAATGACCCTGAACTTTAGAAAATTTGCTTTATTTAATAGGGATTAACTTTTCTCTTTCAGCAGTTGATGTGATGTTCTAATTCTGTCAAATGCATAACTAAAAATGAATTTAGAGTTCATTGGATTAAGTCTAAAGGAGTGATATTTCATTTTTATTTTAAAATACCATTATTTACAATAGCCTTTGAAATTCTTTAAATTTACAATGAAGAATTTTAAACACGAACTTAAATTGTATGATGGGGTATACAGTGCTCCAAACCTCATTTGAGAGATAACTAAAGAATACATTTCAAGGACCACTGAGATGTGGGATACCTGCACCTGTCTCCTAAAATATATATAAATATTAACTCTAGGTTTTGTGAATTCAAAGACATACCATCTGTGCATTTCATTTTAACTTTTCTAAAAGTAGCAGGGTAAAGAACTGTATGTATATATATTTGACATATATGTATATATATATATGACATATATATATTTATTATGACATATATTGTAGCAATTCCTGATTCTAAATTTTTCTCTCTTTGAAAGATGTTTGCATTTTTATTGTTTGTTCATTTAGTAACTCATATGGACAAAATCTCTAAAGTCTGTCTTTACCACAATGTGTGATTATTTAAGTTTTTGCTCAATTAAAAAAATTATTTAGAAGCCTGAATTCTTCGGGGTTTCCCCATTGTATGCATAACTTACCATTCTGCCAAAGATTAGTCATAGGTTGTCCTTAAACATCTTGAACCAATAAGGCATCCATGCTCTTTTGATGGACCCACGTTGGCTGGAAACCTGTTCAAACTGAAGGCCATTATGTAGTGCTCTTTCCCTTTTACTTAATGCTGGCACTTCTTTTTCACACACACAAGTAAGGATCTTTTCAGTCTCTAATGATGTTCACTTACACAACCACTGATCAACTGGCAATACACAGACAGCTTATCAAATCTCCTATGGCTGTCTTTCATACAGAAAACCTCTATAAATATCAGGCCACAGATACTGTCACTTTAACAGACATTCTAAATCAAGTGATATCCCTCTACATAGTTACCAAAGCTATTGGTGTATATCTTTTCCGGACCAGATTGCACTGCTGCTCTGACAGAGGTTGGTGTGGAAGGTGTTGGAGCCCTAGGTATGAACTGACTAGTGTTTTTATTACATGAAAATCAGTAGTTTTTTTAAATAAATGCTCTAATTGGGCAAGATTGTTTCCTATATGCTAAAATGGTTTATTTTGATACTTCAATCCAGCTTTACATGTAGTTTCTTGGGGAGATTTGTTAACCTCCTCAATCCAATATCATGTGAGATGTCAGACCCCTAATAGTAAAGTCACAAAACAGTGCCTTTTCAAAGTTTTTTCATTAGAATGTGTGTTTTATAATATATTAATTAAATGTTCTATTATCATTTGCAAGTGGGTACTCTAGGTGGTATAAAACAGTGTGGGAAATGTTAGCACATATAGCTAGCATTTAAAGCCACAGAACAGAACAAGATCACTTGGGAAGGGAGCATGTGCAAAAAGGAAATCCTAAAACTGAACTTTGGAACATTTGCACCTTTAGGAACAGAGAAAGTGGTCGAGACTGAGTTACGAAAAGTTATGAAAAGAACAAAGAGACATTTCTACATCAGCAGTTCTCAACCTGTGGGTTGCGACCCCTTTGGGGGTTGAACGATCCTTTCACAGGGGTTGCCTAAATACATCCTGCATATCAGATATTTACTTTATGACTCATAAAAGTAGAAAAATTACCGTTATGAAGTAGCAACAAAAATAATTTTATGGTTGAGAGTCACCACAACACTAGGAACAGTATTAAGGGGTCATGGCATTAGGAAGGTTAAGAACCACTAGTCTACATCAAGTGGGAAAAAATATGTTTGAAGAAACTGGGAGTATTCAACTGGGTTAGCTGTAGCCCAAATAAAATGAGAGCTTGCAGTACTATACTAGATGATGTAATGGTCATTGAAGGTCTTGTCAAAGGTTATTTCAATCGAATAGGATCAACATGTATCTTGCTAAAGTCAATTCAATAGAAATGAAAGAAGAAGAATTGCTCCTAAGCAAGAATAAGTAATTGTGAGGACATCCTTCTATGAGAAGAAGAAAAAAATTACAAAAGTCAAAGTGATATAGAAGGAGGATTACATAGGTTCCAGAAAGATTTCATTAGTATGCAGGTAGAAAAGAGTAAAACAGGATTATTTGCCAATAGGTAAGATCTAACTGACAAAGAATGATTGTTGTAAGTGAAGAGATGGCCAACAGCCAGTATTTCTCAAATGTTGGGGTGTATCAGAATCTGAGAGAGCTTGATAAAATATTGATTACTGGGCCTTACCACAGAGGTTTAGATTCTTCATCCTGGTTTAGGGCCTGAAAGTCACTCTTAAGAAATTGGTAAGTGATGCTACCATTGCTGTTGGTTTGTTAAGTACATTTTCATAACTTCTTTGCTAGAACCACAGTCTACCCCCAACTACTCCCCCCCTCCCCCCCGCTTCTCTCTATAGGAACATTAGAAAACCGAGCTCTGAATAAAAAGGAAAATAGAGAGGAAATTTATGGGGGGTTGGCATAGAGATACAGAAGAGTTGGCTTTTGATAGGAGTTAGTTTGCAGTAATAGAAGAGAAGGTAAAGCACTTGAGCACAGGTATGAGGAGACATTTTAATATATGTGCTGGTGAATCCTTGTGGGATTTCTCTTCTCTCTTCCAATTGCTTCATTTTTCTTGATGTAGTGCAGTGTAAGGTTGTTATCTGAGCATGAGGACATAGGAAAAGGAATCAGACGTTTCAGGCAAGAGTTGCAGTCTATGTAGAGTGAAATGCGATATTCAAATTGTGTTCCTAAAAAAAAAAAAAAAAAAAAAAAAAAAACACCTTATTTTTATTCTTCTCATAATAGAATTTAAGATTTATGTAGTGCAATGTTTTTTAAATCTACACAAATCTTGTATTTTAGTGTGATTTTAAAATTTATATTTGATATTC
>CAUYPK010153029.1:0-14571 GCA_963574355.1 Loris lydekkerianus
TCCAGTGGACATTTTTAATTTTTTTGCGACTGTGGAAGTTGGAATTAATCTTTTTGCAACTGTGGAAGTTGGTATTTGTGACTGGGTAGGTTTTTTTTGTGGTAGAGGATTACGCTGGTCTTTATGGAGGATAGGTCTGAGAATATCCTGGAGAACTGGTTTAGTTATGGCAAATTTCTTCAACATGTGAATGTCATTGAAGTATTTAATTTCTCTGTCATAAATGAAACTCAGTTTAGCTGGGTATAGAATCCTGGGTTGAAAGTTATTTTGTTTTAGGAAATTAAAAGTCGATAACCATTCTCTTCTAGCTTGAAAAGTTTCAGCAGAGAGATCCACAGTTATAATATTCTTGCCCTTGTAGGTGATGGTTTTCTTTGGTCTGGCTTCTTTCAGAATTTTCTCCTTCATATTAACTTTAGTGAAATTGATTATGATGTGTCTGGGGGATGTCTTATTTGGGTTGAGTTGTGCTGCGTTAAAGTGTCTGCTATCTGAATTTCAGAATCTCCTGGCATGTCTGGAAAGTTCTTCTTCATAAGCTCATTGAGAAGAGACCCTGTACCTTGTGAAGCCACTTCTTCGCTTTCAGGGATCCGTATAAGATGAATATTGGTTTTCTTCTCATTATTCCAGAGCTTTCTGAGAGAATGATCTATTTTTGCCCTCCATTTCTCTTTCTGTTTTAGAGTTTGGGAGCATTCAAAAGCTCTATCTTCAATGTCAGAAATCCTTTCTTCTGCTTTGTCCATACTGTTACTGAGGGATTCTGTGTTTTTCAGATCTTTGAAAGCTGCAACTTCTTGTATCAATGTGTTAAAATCTTTGGTCATTTGGTCTTTGAATTCATTGAATTCTTGAGATCCTTTTGGGTTACTGCTTGGAATTCTAATTTTATCTTATTAGCTATCCAGATTCTGAATTCGATTTCTGACATGTTAGCTGTTCGTTTGTGCATGGGATCTTGTACTGTGTCTGCCCCATTGATCCGTGGGGGAGTTGATCTACTCTGATTATTCATATTGCCAGAGTTTTTTTGTTGATTTTGCCTCATGATTGTTTTTCACCATGGCCTCTGGCCGTCCTCAGAGTTGGGGAGGTGTCTCTCCAAGATTAGACCCCAGTGAGATCACTCTATTATTGCTGGCTCTTTGTAAGCAATGATCCTGTGTAATTTCTCTGGGGCTGACCCAGCCAGGGAGTTCTTGTTGTGGAAGCAGCTCTGGAGTGTGACACCCAGATCAAGCAACAGGGCAGGAGGTGGTGCACATAGTTCTGGGAGTGCCTGGCACCCAGTGACTTTGGCACAGAGAGCCCAAGGCTCCAGCAGTCTCTGGCCAGGAGAAGGGCTCTACACAGAGGCAGGGAGGGTTCCAGAGGGCATGCAGCCACCAGATTCTCTGGCCAGACTACTGGGCCAGTGTGTAGGTAGGGAGGGTGTAGGAGGGAGAATGCGGGGTTGCGCAACTCCTGCAGTTCCTGCTCTGGGCATGCAGAGGCCTGGCGGGCGTTGGTCGCGTGTCGTGGTGCAGCTCTTATGATGGTCTGTGTGGTGCCAAGCCCAGGAGTTTGAGGTTGCTATGAGGTGTGACGCCACGGCACTCTACCCAGGGCAACAGCTCAAGGCTCCAGTGTGCCGAAACCAGTCTTGCTCTGCCCCTTAGGGTTAAGGCTGTAAGGGAGCTCAGTCCCTGCCTTTAGGCTGCTCAGTCACTAGGTTACTAACTTCCGCCCTATCCTTTCTCTGCAACCCTGAGGGCAGAGCTTGCTGGGACAGTTCTCTCACAATGGCTCCCTGTGGCCCATAGCCAAATACTATTAGCTCCGTCCGGCTCAGTGGCTCAGTCTGGGGCCCTAGAGAATGCCCAAAGTTCTGTGCACTTCTGCTCAAGCTCTCTTTAAGGCAGTTCAACTGAGTGCCAAGTCCAAAAACACTGAGACAGTTCACAGGTAAGGCCTTTCCAGTTTGCAGTCTCCCTGTTGTTTGTACTTATGGTTGCTGGCGGGAGTAGGTCGATAGAACATATGCAACCACTTGCCAGTTTTCCACGTTTTTGTCCTCCTCTTGAGGTCCAGAAGTCCCTTGCTGACTTCCTGTATCCTCAAAGGGATGATTATAGGCAGATCCCACCGGCCAGAGATGCCTGGAGTCTTATCTCCCCAGACTCACCGTGCCCAGTTGCAGGGAAGCTGTTACTCAGCCACCATTTGCTCCACCTTTCTTTTTATTATTTTTTAATATTTATTTTCTTATTGATAAAGAGTCTCACTCTCTTGCCTCACACTAGAGTGCCATGACATCATACTAGCTCAGAACAATGTTAACCTACTGGTGTCAAGTGGTTTTTCTATCTCAGCCTCCAAATAGCTGGGACTACAGTTTTTTCTACATTGCCTGGCTGATGTTTTTTTTTTTTTTTTTTTTTCTTTTATATGGGAGAGTTCTCATACTTACTCAGGCTAGTCTTGAACTTGTGAGCTAAAGCAGTCCTCCTTCCTTGGCTCTGAGAGTGCTAGGCATATAGTTGTGAGCCACTATGCCTGTTCTTGGTTTTAATTTCCAGAAGGACCTTAGTTTTCACTGATACTCCTTCTAGGTTACAGTGAGAATGAAAGATTTTTCTATGGCTTACATGTGAATGCCGGTTGTGACTGCTCTTGCATTGCTTTTAAAGACATGAAATATGTGTGTATTTTTTAGTATACCTGTGAAAATTTTTTTAATGTTCTCTAGGGTGGCTCAAACCTCTAATCCTAGCTCTCTGGGACCCAAGGTGGGACTACTGCTTGAGCTCAGGAGTGTGAAACCAACCTAAACAAGATTGACACCCCATCTTTAATAAAAAGAGAAAAGTATTCAGGCACTGTAGTGTTTGCTTCTTATCCCACCTATTGAGGGCTGGTGGTGAAGAGGAGGCTGGAGAATTGCTTGAACCGAGGAGTTTGAGGTTGCTGTCAGTTAGGGTGATTTTATGACACTATAGCCTAAACAACAGAATGAGACTATATTTTCTTTCTTTTCTTTTTTTTGTGAGACAGATTCTCAAGCTGTCTCCCTGGATAGAGTGCCATGGCATCACAGCTCATAGCAATGTCACACTCTTGGGCTTAAGCAATTCTCTTGCCTCAGCTTTACTAGTATCAGAGACCACAGATGCCCCCCACAACAGGCAGCTATTGTTTAGTTGCAATTATCATTGTTGTCTGGCAAGCTTGGTTTGGATTCAAATCCTCCAGCTCTGGTGTATGTGGCTGGTACTTTAGCCGCTTGAGCCACAGGTACAGAGCCAAGTCTAATGTTCTTTAGCCTCAAATTTTTGCTTTTATATAAATTGTGAAAAATAATTTAATTTCTTTGTTTTTTTTTTGCAGTTTTGTTTGGCTGGGGCTGGGTTTGAACTCTCCACCTCCAGCATATGGGTCTGGCGCCCTACTCCTTTGAACCACAAGCACCACCCCAATAATTTAACTTCTATGTGCAGTAATTTGCCAACCATTTTTTTGAAGACAGAGTCTCAAGCATTCACCCTGGTTATAGTGCAGTGGAGTCATACCTCACAGCAGGCTCCACCTCAGGCTTAAGTGATGCTCTTGTCTCAATTTTTCTATTTTCAGTAGAGACAGGGTTTTGTTTTTGCTCAGGCTGGTCTCAAACTTGTGAGTTCAAGCAATCCACCCACCTTGGCCTCCCACTGTTCTAGGATTATAGGCCTGATGCACAGTGCCCGGCCTTTGCCAACCTTATTATTTTTAAACGTATCTAATCCCTACAATTTATTTTTAGGGTTTTCTTTTTGAGACAACGTAATGTGTCATGGCATTATAGCTCACAAACTTAAACACCTCAGGTCAAGGGATCCCCTTGGCTCAGGCTCCTGAGTATTTGGGAAAAGGTGCCCTCTACCACATTTGGCTAGTTTTGCTGTTTTTAGTAGAGTTGATGCCTCCCTCTTGCTCAGGGTGGTCCTGAGCGCTTGAGCTCAAGCATTCTATTTGCCTTGGCCTCCCTGAGGGTTAGGATTAGAGGTATGATTTCCCCTGCATCTGACAGCTACATTTCTTTTTCTTTTTTCTTTTTTTTTTTTTTGAGACAGAGTATCAAGCTGTCACCCTGGGTAGAGTGCTGTGGAATCATAGCTCACAGCAACCTCCAAGTGCTAGGCTTAAGTAATTCTCTTGCGTCAGCCTCCCAAGTAGCTGGGACTAGTGGCACCCACCACAACTCCCAGTTATTTTTTGGTTGTAGTTGTCATTGTTGTATGGCCAGCCCGGGTTGTATTCGAACCTGCCAGGTCTGGTGTAAGTGGCTGAAGACTTAGTCACTGGATCTACAGGCACTGAGCCTACATTTCTTAATAATATTATGTAATTCAGTAGTTTAGAGTATTCCGGAGGATAAATTCCTATCTCTATTGTTGCGTTATAATTTGTATTGTATAACTGTCTCTGACTTAGGTTATGCTTATTCATACACATACACACCGACATGCAAGCAGCAGAACCTCTGCAAGTTGACTACTCAAGGGACTGTAACAAACTTGTCAACATACAGAGGTGATTTGCATAAGGAACCAGGCCTGCTGTACCAATATACTCATGTGGTGCATGTCTGCTGTATAAAAATCAGGTCAAGTTGAGGAAATAGTCAATGTAGGGAGATGGCTCACTATGGAGGTTCTAATGTGTGTGTGTATACATATATACTATTTGTGTTTGTGTATATATATGCATATATGTATACACAAATATTGTGTATATATACAGACACAAATACATATACACACAAAAAACTAGTTCATACATATATATGCACACAAGTAGTATGTATACACACACACACAAATAGTACACATATATATACACACACACAAAGTGTCAAGGTTTACAGGCCTGTCTTTATGGTCATGAGTGAACATTTCCCTCCAGGTCTCTGGATGGGTAGCACCATTCCCACATCATGGCTGGGAGAAGTTGGAGAGGCCCACAATGTCACTTTAGAATTCTCAATGGGGCAAAGGTGAGCAGGCCATTCTCCAGTCAGTAACCCAGACCAGGGATCCTCTAGTTTGCTAAGTGAATGAGGATCGGCCTTCTCTGAGTGACCCTCCTTAAGGGCATTAGAAGGATGTCACAACCTCCTTCCTGGATTCTAAAGGTCTTACAACATTACTTATTTTGAAATGGCGACTCACTGTGTTGCCTAGGCTGGTGTCAAACTGCTGAACTGAAGTGATCCTCTCACCTCAGCCTGTAAGGAGGTGAGATGACAGGTATGAGTCTGTGTGCTGGGCTGTCACTGAAGCATTTTTCCCTACAGATGGCTCCCTTGGGAGGAATACATGAAGACAGGACTTGTATTCGACTGTCTTGCTCTATCTCTATGTTTTACTGTCTCTATGTTTTCACATTCCATTTTATTCTGTGTTCAATTTTGTATAGTTTTAGATTTAATATTCATAACTATGTGTTAGAATTTCAACTTCTGTACCAAGTAATTTAGAAAATGAGTAGCAATTTTAGATTTATGAAAAAGTTCACCTGGCTTGGCACCTGTACCACAGTGGATACAGCACTGCCATATCCACCGAAGTTGATGGGTTGTAGCCCAGCCCGGGTCAGCTAAACAACAGTAACAACTGCAACAGGAAAATGGCCAGGCATCCTGGTGGCACCTTAGTTACAGCTATGTGGGATGCTGAGGCAAGAGAATCACTTGGTTCCAGGAGTTTGAGGTTGCTGTGAGCTGTGATGCCATGGCACTCTACCAAGGACAACATTGAGGAACTCTGTTAAAAAAGTAAATAAAATAATAATAATAATAAGTCTCAGAGCCAGTAGTTCAAGCAGCTAAGGCACCAACCACATACACCAGACATGGCAGGGTCAAATCCAGCCCAGGCCTGCCAAACAACAATGACAACTACAACCAAAAAAGAAAAAAAAAAAAAGAAAAATAGCCAGGCACTGTGGCAAGTGCTTGTAGTCCCAGCTACTAGGGAGGCTGAGGCAAAGGAATCATTTGAGCCCAGAATTTGGAGGTTGCTGTGAGATGTGATGCCACGGCACTCTATCCAGAGTGACAGTTTCAGGCTCTGTCAAAATAAATAAATAAAATAATAATAATAATAAAAATTTAAAAATTTCTTGAAAATTTATTTCAAGGATAGTTAGATCATTTTTCAGAATAAGCTTGAAATTTCTAGTTTACTAGGGGCAAACAGAAATCCGCAGGATTGTCATCATTTTCCTCAACCTGTATCTAAATGATATATTAATTTTGCCCAAATGCTTATTTTAAATAGTATGATTTATCATATTTTACAAAGTTAATGTTTTTATTTTATGTATAATTTTTGTTGATTGTTTATAAAGGGTAAGTTAAACCTTTTTAGTTTTTGTAAAAATAAGAATATTAATAACATAATAAAAATTATCTTTACTGTTTTCAAGTGTTTATGAACATTTTCTTTTTTTCTTTTTCTTTTTCTTTTTTTTTTTTTTTTTCAGTTTCTATCCAGGGCTGGGTTTGAACCCTCCACCTCTGGCATATGGGGCTGGCGCCCTACCCCTTTGAGCCACAGACACCACCCATTTATTAACATTTTCTGATAAGTATCTTATACTAATAAATCATATATTTTCTATGAAATTTTACTGAAAGATGGTTCATTAAATATTCAGTATACCTGCTCTCTTCCAATAAAATGTTAACTAATATTAACAAAAAATACCCTGGTTCAGTGCCTGTCGTTCAATGGTTACAGTGCCCTGTGGTGGCAGGTTCTAATCAGGCCTGGGTCTGCTAAACAACAATGACAACTACAACAACAACAACAAAAATAATAGCCCAGCCTTGTGGCAGGTGCCTGTAGTCTCAGCCACTTGGGAATCTGAGGCAAGAAAAATTACTTAAGCTCATGAATTTGAGGTTGCTGTGAGCTGTGACATGGCATTGTACCAAGGATGACAAAAGTGAAACTTTATTTCAAAAGAAAAAAATACTTGTTTGGTTCATTCCACAGTCATAATGAAACATTGTAGTTATCTAGAAAAGAGAGCTTTTGTGTGAGATGGAGAGGCACTCTGTTGCCAGTGGTAGAATGCTATAGCATCCATCATCCCAGCTTAGAACAACTTCCAACACGTGAGTTCAAGCAATCCTGCTTCAGCCTTCCAAACTCCTGGCTATCCTACCATTCTTTTATTAAAGATAGGGTCTCACTGTTGCTTAGCCTGGTCTTGAAATCCTGTGGTCCAGCTATTCTCCTGCCTCATCCTCCTAAAATGCTAGGATTGGATATGTGACTGACTGCACCTGGCCACATCTTGGCTTTTATAAATAATGGTGTGATGAATGTGAGTGAGGACATGTATCTTCCCTGATCTGTAGTGCATAGTTAGGATATATACCCAAATGAGAGATTGCTGGATGAAATCATCACATTTATTTATTTATTTATTTATTTATTTATTTTTGAGACAGAGTCTAACTATATCCCCCTTGGTAGAGTGCCGTGGAGTCACAGCTCGCAGCAACCTCCAACTCTTGGGCTTAAGTAATTCTTTTGCCTTAGTCTCCGGAGTAGCTGGGACTACAAGCCCCTGCCACAATGCCAGGCTATCTTTTTGTTGTAGTTGTCGTTGTTTGGCAGGCCCTGGCCTGGTTTGAACCTGCCAGTCCTGGTGCATGTGGCTGGCGCCCCAGTCACTGAGCTAAAGGCGTAGAGCCAAATAATAACTTTAAATTTTAGTTTTCTGAGAATCCTTCAAGTATTTTAATAGAGTCTGCAACATTTTTCTTCATAACTTTGCTAAAAGTTTCTAATTTCTATGTATCCTTAACACACGTTTTTTAGGGTTCACTGTATGATGTAACATTTCATTGTGATTTTGTTTCACATTTCCCTAAGAATTAGGACTTTAGTCATCTTTCAAAATGTTGGTTGGCCATTTGTATTTCTTTAAAAAGTGTTAGTGAGCTCCTGCCATCTACCTGGTTCTGCCCCCTAGAATGTTAGGATTACAGACATGAGCCACTGCTCCAGACCTCTTCTTAATTTTTCTTTTTTTACTGTAGAGACAGAGTCTCATTTTATCGCCCTCAGCAGAGTGCCATAGTGTCACAGCTTACAGCAACCTCCAACTCCTGGTCCAAGGTGATTCTCTTGCCTCAGCCTCTGGAGTAGATGAGAATACAGGTACTCACCAGAACACCCGGCTGTTTTTTGTTGCAATTTGGCTGGGGCCGCATTCAAACCCACCACACTCAGTATATGGAGCCGGTGCCCTGCTCACTCAGCCACTGGCGCCACCCCTCTTTTTAAATTTTTAAAGTTTGTCACCTCACCTCAGTCAATTTTGTTTGTACTTTTTAACATACACATGATGTACCCAAATTTGCCAGACATATGGATAAGAAAAATGGGAAATTGAAGCAAAATGTACCATTCTTTACAAATATTCATTACAAGATTTTACATTATATTTTTCTGTGCAAAAATAAAGAGATTCAAAATCTAAAATATGATATCACTTTTTTATTTCTGAGTCACTTTGTCACAATTTTTTTATTATAATTTTGCATGATATTATTGAACTCTGTATACTTTAAGACATTGAGAACAAAAGTTTTAAATATAAATCAACCGCATGTCTAGTGGGAATTTAATTTTATTTCTGTTAGTTTGCCTACATGTTTTTTATATTTTATTTAGGAATAGTACATTTTCTCTTGGTTGCTGGCCAATGGTTATTTTATCTTATAGGTGAATATATATGAAAACTTTTTGTGGGTGGGGGGAACAGAGTCTCACTTTGTCACCCTCAATACAGTGGCATGGTATTATAGGTGACTAGGTGACAGGAACCTCAAACTCTTGGGTTCAAATAATTCCTTTCCCTGAGCCTCCTCTCTCGCTGATGTACTACAGGTGTCCACCACAAAGCCCGTCTATTTTTTTGAAGACGGGTCTTGCTCTGGCTTAGACTGGTCTTGAACTCCTGATCTCAGGCAGTGTACCTGCCTCACTCTCCCAGAGGTGCTCGGATCGTAGACATGAACCACTGCCCCCCAGCCTACTAAAACTGCCTTCAGTTTAACTCATATTTACTGGTGAATAGATATTACGTTTGTGTGAATTATTTGTGTAATTTAAAGATAATTTTTGAAAGGACATTTCATTTAACATAAAGTTAACCTTTATCTTTATTAGAGATGTTAGAAGATTTCTTGATTTTTAGAAGTTGAGTAATACTTTGTCATTTGTATATCCTAAATTATATTTCACCATTTGTTTCTTGAGGCTGATGTGGCTTTCATTCACCAAATGGATTATGTGAATAATGCGTGTGTGCAAATAGCTCTTTATTAGAGCATATACATGACAATTGTGTATCTGTCCTACATTTTTTTCAGTATGTATTTTATATATATTCAAAATAACAACAATGAGTTATAGTTTTCTAACAAATAAGCCCTTCTATTATTATTTCATACTCTTTACCTTTTGTAACCACTTTGACTTAAAGCATATTTTACGAAATAAGACATGTTTTGCCTCAAAATATATTGTCTCTGGCTGGGCACTCCTGCCGTATGGTCTATAATGCTAGCATTCTGGGAGGCTGAGAGGAGAGGATGCCTTGAGCTCAGGAGTCAGAGACCAGCCTGAACAAGAACAACACCCCATGTCTACTAGAAATAGAACATAAAATTGCCTGAATATCATTGCAGGCACCTGTAGTGCCAGCTAGTCAAAAGGCTGATTCAGGAGGATTGCTTGAACCTAGAAGTTTCAGATTGCTGTGAGCTAGGCTGATGCTGTGGCACTCTAGCCTGGGCCA
Organism: Loris lydekkerianus; assembly: GCA_963574355.1. Classification (NCBI taxonomy): domain Eukaryota; kingdom Metazoa; phylum Chordata; class Mammalia; order Primates; family Lorisidae; genus Loris; species Loris lydekkerianus. Next base: position 9,844 of record CAUYPK010153029.1, read on the forward strand.
TAGGGTGAGACTCTGTTTTAACACATGTGTGTATATACATACAGACACACCCACACACACCTTTATGTACATATCTCCTTATGATAATCTCCCTTGCTCTCATTTGATTAATATTTGAATTAAATATCTTTCTTCTTCTTTTCCTTTTTTTTTGAGACAGTGTCTGAAGCTGTCATTCTGGGGAGAGTGCCATGGCATCATACCTCCCAGCAACTTCCAAATTTGGGCTCAAGGGATCCTCTTGCCTCAGTTTTTCTATTCTTAGTAGAGACAGGGTCTCGATTTTTGCTGAAGGTGGTCTCGAACCCATGAGCTCAAGCTATCCACACATCTTGGCCTCTCACAGTGCTGGGATTACACCCTTGAGCCACTGCACCCAGCCAAGTATCTTTCTGTCCTGCCATTTTTTATTCCATGTTTGTCATTACATGTAAGATGAGTATCAAATATAGAGTTGGATTTTGATTTTTTTAGTTTTTAAGTCCCTGTCTATACTCATTTTGTTTTATTTTATTGAGACAAAGTCTCACTTTATTTCCCCCGGTATAGTGCTATGGCATCATAGTTCAAAGCAACCTCAATGTCCTGGGCTGAAACAATTCTTTTGCTTCAGCCTCTGGAGTTGCTTGTACTACAGGCACTAGCCAGAACACCTATTTTCTTATAGACAGGGTCTCTCTCACTTGTGCGGGCTGGTCTTGAACCTGGGAGTTCAAGAAATCTACCCAATTTGGACCCCAAGAGTCCTGGGATTGAAGGTGTGAGCCCCAGTGCCTGACCTCCCTATCTTTATTTAATGTCTGTCGTTTCATTGTGAAGTTTAGTCCATAAATTGGTATGTAATTTTTTTCTTTGCAACTGATTCTAAAACTGTCACCCTGAGTAGAATGCCATGGTATCATCATAGCTCACAGCAATCTTTAGTTTCAAGCTGTCTTCTCACCTAAGTTTTTCTAATTTTATTAGAGACAGGGTCTCAATTTTGCTCAGGCTGATTTGGAACTCAGGGACTCAACCAATCCACCCACCTCAGCCTGTAAGAGTGCTAGGATTGCATGCATGGGCCACTCCACCCAGTCGTGTACGTAGTTTTTGAAGAGAAGAAATTACTGTGAATTATTTATAAAACTTTTGAAAGAGAAGGGCTTACTGTTGATGATTTTTTTTTAACATCTATACTGGATTTTATTTTTGTCAACAATTATATCTTGTTATACTGTAAATTGAGAACCATTACCAGAGGTTTACTGCAGACTTTCTCTTTTTTTTTTTTTTAACAGAGTCTGACTGTGTCGCCCTGTGTAGTATGCTCTGATGTCATAACTCACAGCAACCTCAAACTCTTGAGCTCAAGCGATCCTCTTGCCTCAGATTTTCTATTTCTAGTACTGATGGTATCTTGCTCTTGGTCAGCCTGGTCTCAAACCTGTGACCTCAAGCAATCCACCCCTCTTAGCCTTCCTGAGTGCTAGGATTACAGACGTGAGCCACCTCACCCTGCAGCATGTATATACCTTGATAAATATTTCTTTTTTCTTCATTTAGAAGAACAGTTTTGTTGGATATCGTATATATGCTTTCAAGTTTTTCTTTTTCAGCTCTTTGACTCGATCACCAACGCTTTTTTGATGTGGAAGGTTCGTGTTGATTAATTCACTAGTAATCTGACAATAGCATCCTTAGCGATAATACATCTATTTTCTCTTGCTGCTTTCAAGATTCTCTTCTTGTGTGTGACTTTCTTCTTTTTTAGAGACAGAGTCTCTCTTTATTGCCCTCAAGAGAATGCTGTGGCGTCATAGCTACAGGCGTCCGCCACAACTCCCGGATATTTTTTTGTTGCAGTTTGTCCAGGGTCGAGTTTAAACCTGCCAGTGCCCTACCCACTGAACCACAGATGCCGCCCTTCATTTGTCTTTTTATGGGACTCTAGTTTCTCCTAGCTGAAGTAGAGTGAGGTTTCTTCATACTATATACTTTTTTACTTGTATTTGAGACTGCTCAGTCATTTTCATTGTGTTTGTTTCCTTCATTTTTCTGATTTTACTTAGTTATCTGTATCATTCCTATTTGATGTGTTTAGCATAATTAAGATCAAGTTTTCAGGTAATTTAGATATCTGTATTTTTTATGGTTAATTCCAGTTTTTTTTTCTTTTTTTGATTCTTTAGGTTATGTTCCCCTAACATTTTGTATATGTTAAGAGCTTTCATTGATTTTTGAGGATTAGAAAAGCCACCTTTCACAAACTTTGTGATATGGCTGCATCCTGCAAGACTCTGCCACACCTTGTATTAAGAAAAGGAGAACTGTACAGATGGGCCGTGTTTTGCCTGTGGAATTGCATGGTTTTTAGTGGAAACATTTTTCCACATGTCCTCTTAAGAATTTCTCATCTCTTGCTAGACCTCAATTTGTCTGTTACATTGGAGTCTCCCTGCTGCTATAATAATATTTTGCCTTTGAATTCAGCATCCCCAGTTGGTCCTACATACTAACATCATTCCTTTCAGCACTCTCACTGATGGGAGACAGCAACCTTTCTTTGGAAACACCCTCAAACGCAAGAAGGATTAACACACCTGTTACTCTTTTCCTTTTGAGGACAAAGCTGGGATTTAGAAGATTACTTCTATTTTCACCATTCTCTATTAAGATGGCATAAATTCTGTGGTGGGGGTAAATATTACAAACTTTTCTTATTGTTCTCCTTGGCTTTTTCATTATTATTATTATTGACAATTTTTCCTTTTATTTTAGAAATATATTTGTGTATATGCCCATACATACTTTATGAATGTATGTGTATTTGTATGTATCTATTTATTCATTTATTTCTGCCTAAGTAATTGTTACCCTGGGGAGACTGCTGTGTTGTCATAGCTCACAGCATTCTCAATCTTCTGGGCACAAGAGATTTTTTTTTTTTTTTTTTTTTTTTGTAGAGACAGAGTATCACTTTATCACCCTCTCTAGAGTGCCATGGTATCACACAACTCACAAGAACCTCCAGTTCCTGGGCTTAGGCAATTCTCTTGCCTCAGCCTTCCAAGTAGCTGGAACTACAGGCGCCCACCACAATGCCGGGCTTTTTTTGTGCAGTTCTGCTGGGGCTGGGTTTAAACCCTCCACCCTCAGTGTATGGGGCCTGATCCCTACTCACTGAGCCACAGGCGCTGCCCTCACAAGACATCTTCTTGCCTCACCCTTATGAGTTGCTGAGAGTAGACGCATGTGCCACCATGCGGGACTAATTTTTATTTGTGGTAGAGTTGGGGAAATCTCACTATTTTGTTTTCTTTTTTTTTGAGACAGTGTCTCAAGCTGTTTCTCTGGGTAGAGTGCCTACGCATCACAGGTTACAGCAACCTCCAAATCTTGGGTTTAAGTAATTCTCTTTCCATAGCCAGGAGTAGCTGGGATTACATTTACCCACCCCAACACCTGGCTATTTTCTGGTTGTCATTGTTGTTTGGCAGGCTGGGGCTGTATTTGAACCTTATATCTCCAGTGTATGTGCTGGTGCCTTAGTTGCTTAAACGGTAGGTGCCGATCTAAATGGGATCTCACTTTTGCTCGGGTTGATCTCAAACACCTGTGCTCAAGTGATCCATTCCCCTCAGTGTCCCTGAGTTCTAGGATTAAATACATGATCCAGTTCCCTGCCTTTACATTATCTCTACAACTTCTGCTTACCTGTTGTCCTGCATATTCTTACCTGGTTTTCATGATTCCCCAAAATGCAATGCATACATATAACATTTATTTATCTTTAAGATAATTGGTGCCTCTCTACTGTATTATGGCATTTTCCTAATATTCTTAACATGATTTTGCAGATAAGATGTGTAATGTATATTTACTGGATTCTGATAAAAAGTGAGTGGCTAAAATTGTTATTGTTTACATTTCTTTCAGCTCTATCTGATCATTCTACCCAAGACCATTTGCAAGAGCTGGGCACAAATATATTATTTCCGGAGATGATCCTGAGTAGATATCAAAGCTGTGGCCCTGAGACTTTAAACTTTGCAAAAGACTGGGAAGGTGTGTATGAGTGTGAGCAACAGAAAGTATGTTACAGTGGACTTGACAAATGTGTAACAGCTACCCATGGCAAACTCTTTCAATGTAGTAAATGTTTGAATGTCTTCAGACAGTTGTCAAATCTAAATAGACATAAGATGATATGTATATTAGAGAAAACTTTTAAATGTAAAAAGTATGGGAAAGCCTCTAAGCTCTGCTCACACATTACAGAACATCAGGTAACAAATACTAAAGAAAAACAATGCAAATGTGAAGAAGGTAGCCAAGTTTTCCAATCTCGCTCAAGACTCCGTACTAGAGAGAAATTCAACAAATATGAAAATGATGGCAAATGTCTTAGCCATAGATCAAAGTACTTTAACCATAAGCTTTTGAATACTGGAGAAAAACCCTACATATATAAGGAATGTGACAAACTTACTCACTTATTTATGAGCATCAAGAAGTACTCACACATTTATGGCCATAAAAGAATTCATTCCAGAGAGAAACGCTATAAATGTCAAGACTGTGGCAAAACCTTTATCTGGTACTCACACCTTTCTGTACATCAAAGAATTCACTCTGGGGAGAAGCCCTACAAATGTCAAGAGTGTGGCAAAGCCTTCAATAACAGCTCATCTCTTACTAAACATAAAAGAATTCACTCTGGAGAGAAGCCCTACAAATGTCAAGAGT